>OX381713.1:57813350-57889538 GCA_947462335.1 Harmothoe impar | reverse complement strand
GTCCCCAATGGAGCCGTCGGTAAAATGATGAGTGTGATAGCCAATAGTTCTGCATGGAACATGCTTAGCTTCTCTTATAAATTATAGACCCGTGTACCCAGTCTCTACAGCTTGGGTGGTTGCATGGTCTGACGGTGTAAGACCCTCTCTGATCTGCAGAGACGTTTCGGTGCCAACATGGGCATACATATATCCGATACATGTAGAAAGTATAATGCAAAACATAAAGGAGAAGATTGTCCATTTGCCGATCCGATTGAAGTCTAATTTTATTTTCCACCAAGATGCCTGGTATCATCATGTTTAAAAAAGAAACAGTCCAATCATTTTCACTTCTATTATCACTTTTTATTAATTTTGCCCGTGCGCAAAAAGAAAAGCATGAAGCACTATTTGGTGTGGCCTCACCGGCCACGTCTGGAAGTCCTCTCCTTGCGGCGGCGAAAGTTTCCGTGACACCGTCCACACCGGAAGTCATCCTCTGCATACGCAATCTGCGCATGCCCCGAAAGAGGCGGGTGATAATAGAGTTAGTTGGCGGATGTGACGCGTCTGTTCCCGGCAACTAATGTCGCCGCTTCCGGCCGAATATACGCCCCTCTCGTGAGTAATTCTGTTAAAATATAGTCGACGATTCGTGGTGAGACACAGATGGGCGACGGTTCGGGTAACGGCCGGCTACGTGTCGCCTCGGGTAAATATTTAAGGCCGGGCACGAATGAAGAATCACGATGATGCCTGAGGGCACCGGCTGTGCCTGTTTTCTGTGGTGTCTTTTGTGTACAATTGTGTGTAGCCGAATGTATAGGGTCTATAAAAGTATGAGAAAGCAAGATAAAGATGACAATAAGAGGCTAGGATTGTGGGAGTGATAACTTTTTTAAAGTATATATTTAAGTATATCATCGGTAGCTAGAAGATAGAATGGATTAGAATCCCTTATGCACTCCTGATGAAGATAACTATTGTTGATTTAAAAATGTACGCTCCGTTCAATTCCTAGGCATATATCAATATGAACATTGTTTAATATGATATATTTAACTTACAATGTAACTATCTCACACTTATTTGAACTCTCTTTGTTTGTGACGCTGGGTTTTGGGGGAATTTGGAAGGGGGTTACTCTAGCTTCAATTCTTCAATTCTTTTCTAAAGAAATACACACGCAGAGTTTCACTGATCAATCCCCGGGCATTGATCCCTTCAATGACCAGTGGTATTTTAACCTTTTGATAATAGCTTCAAGGTATGTTTGATATACCACCCATGTGATATAAGAACAAGGGCAATGCCTAGGTATCTTGTTATGCCAACCAACAATACTTATATCTCTGGAATTCACAAAAGCTATGGACACGAATTGAGCGATGGAACCATTTGTAAGTAGTATATGATAATGGACCCGCTCCTCATTTATATCAGTGTTAAGTCGACCTACCCGGTATATCCTGGAATCCTATCTATTCTACAGGTATTACATTGTTTTCTAATAACATAGAAATGGTTTGAATGGGCCTAACCTCTTCTTCATACTTAGGAGTAAATTCAATTTGAATTATTTTCTATAATTAAAAATTACCAATATGCAGAACCTATTTCGTCCGTAAGTAGTATAAGAAATGGGGATTTTTTTCAAAGGCCTCATAAGTTATTGCAAACTATTTCAATTCCAAAGCCAAACCTACTGGACGATAACAAAGAAACACTGAATATTTATATACGAAAGCAAACTCTCCACATCGAGAAGAGAGGTGGGAAATTTATCTTCTCACTTTGGCGCCCAGTGGCCGGTGGGCACCCAGCGGACTTTGATAATGACGTCCTAAGTTTCCCGGACACGCCGAGCATTAATCAGCTTCTCATTCCTCCCTTTATCGCCCATCGCGACCACGGCGACGCGTAGCGGTGCTATCTCGGCAATCGGCAGCGACTCGACTCAATCGCCCCCTGGAGGCGCCTGAAGACACTACCGGGAGTTCGCAGGGGGAAGTTTTCTTCGCGGGCGGTCGGGCGGGATCGGAAGTGTAGGTAGGATGCCCGGGGTAGGATGGGAGAAGGTGGGAGGGAGGGAGGGATAGTTGTAAGGTTGGGATGTCTGTGTGTGTGTGGAGGGGGGTGTTGTCGAGCAGTGGTGAGCAAGGATTGGGTAGAAATCACGTAGCCGTTTTATCTGATCCCAGCATGGCGGCCAAGCGGAAGTTACGCGGGGAGATTTATCCCCTTCTCGGTTACATCGTCGGCGGAAGTGACCCTCAAGTAGCGATCAGGTGGGGGAAGCCACACTTCTGCAGCGAGGCAAGGTGGGAGGTTGGGAGGGGTTGACTGCAGAGCGAGACCTCGCGCGCGAAGCCACGCGAGACTCGGCGATACCCCACGTGACATTAATCGGTGTCGGAGGAGATATTTCTCCCCACATTTTTTAGTGTGTGTCTCCGGCATGTGTTTCCGCCAGCGGCCGTGGGCGGCGCTCCGGTGGTCATCAGGTCCTATTCGTCATAAGTTGATATCTTGTTGTAAAACTCACATGAAGTATCCCGCCCACCCGCATATAAACTGATCCACCCCGACCCTCCAGCCTCCAGCCCCCCCCCCCCCCCCCCGCCGACCCGACTCCCCCTGTATGGTCAGTGTCTCCTACATGCCTCCAGGGGCATTAACCCACCCCCTGGAGACGCCAACAGGACCCTGGATGGGGTGACAGGTCACGTGGATCTTGGACACCCAGGAGGAGTCTGGACAGGCCCAGGAGGAATAGAATACATTTTGCCATAATTTGTCACATGGGGGAGCCACCAGGGGATTTGCAGCCACTGTCGGTTGTGCCTGGTTATCAGTTGAAGGGGGTGTGTCTGATCGCTCAGGGTTTGTTCTCCAGGGTGGTAAGGGCTTATCTCCCTCATTGTTTCTTATCTAATCCTGTGTTTTCTAAAGCAGCATCACTACAGCAGGGAGGGGTGGATGAGAGGAAGGGGGGGGGGGGGGAGGGGGGCTCTCTTGGAGATTATGATAGACTGATCACAGAACAAGGAATCCGAAGAAAGAAAGTTGTCTATACAAATGTAGAAGAGTACTTGTAATGACTTTGTGGATCTTTCTGTCATGATTGTCATTTATATGTCAACATCTGGTTTATATGCATGCAATCACCTTTAGTATTTGAAGCGGACATTTGAGTTGACTATGTACTAGTATACAGATGTTAAAATGAGTGGAAGCAAAGATTTTACTCAGATGCTTTCCGCCTACAAGTATCTTCGGTATACTGTCTTGAGCTTAGCACATGTGAAGTTGAGTTGCAACCACATGTATAACCGTATCTAAATGCATGTGAGGTGAGCTGCAACAAATGTCCTTACTTCAGGGTTCAATGAGCCCCACTGTGGAGTCACGTTTTGTCCACATGCTACAAAGCGTCCACACCCATTATCAAACTCTTCGTAGGAACTTAATTTATTTCTTCAGACAAGAAATTTGCAAGATGTAGCCTACAATTATACAATAATAAACTGTAACTGATATTTCTTGTCTAGGTGGGTCCTAAAGTTGCCTGCATGGTGAACACGTCCATGGAGAAAACAAATTATACTCCATGTGAAAACACAATTCATTTTAACAGCACCAACTTGTGTCTTTCCTTGACCTGTGGACACTTTGTGGCCTGTGGACAAAACGTGACTCCACCCCCCCCCGTATCTGTAGTATACATGTCACAATATAAGCCACTATAGGAAGAGGAACCCATACAGCCAATTTAGTGTGTGCAAATTCCACTACCCCCCCCCTCCCCCTCACAGACACTCCTGCCTGCCCCTATAAACCGCGCCCAAAGCCGGGACAAAAGTGGGAACAAGTTGAAATGAACAGACTCAATCAGCCATCCTGTAGTGGCTTCGTCTGGAGCCATCCCTGCATTGTTTTGTTTCAATCCGATCCCACCCAGTCCGTTACGTTCACAGCTCACCGCAATTATTGTTCCCCATCCCGCAGTCAGGCCGCACTTAGATTAACTCTGCCCGTGATAAACGCCCCCATTGCCGGCCAACAATTTCATTACCCCTTGCCAGCCAATTAAAAATCGTGTTTCTAATTAGGCCCGGCGGGTCCGTGGGGACCAATCACAGTCGCCGACTCATTCTCATTTGCCAGCTCGGCGGAAGGCTTCCAGCCCTGCGGAGGAATACCCTTGCGCTCCAGCCGGCACTATTTTCTTAAAGCGGAGGGTTTCCCACTCAGTGGCGGCTTTTCATTAATTACGTTACTCATTACCAAATCTCCAAGGGCTGCAAGTAAACGCAGCCTGAGTGGCTGTGAAAATTTAATTTGCTGTTTAAGTTTAACAAAGGCAGTCTCCGCCAATGCATTGAGTTTCTAAATAACTTCCCACCGTCTAGGAAAAAAGAGGACATCTATGCTAGATAATTCTGAAAACCCCACGTGCTCATTATTAGGTTATAGGGTAATAGATCATAATCACATACATGAGTCATGCTATTTACTTTATGGATTGAAAATATCTAAAAACTTCCATGAAAAGTTGAATGTGTTCAGTTGAATACCTCTCCCATTGAAATGGCACATCATTTCGCTCTTGGGGAAAATGACAATACAATATGTTTGGTCCATAGCTAAAGAGGATTCCTCTTACAGATTTGGTAATAAATGTCACCTTTTGCATCAGCACTGGGAAGACACTTTTGAAGCTTAGTTGTCTTACCTGAACACTATTTATAGAAACAATTTCAAAGTTCTTAGATTGGAGCCGTGCTAGGATTGGGTGACTCTGGAACGTTTTCATGGGGTGTTCAACCAGATTTTCCTGGCACTCTCCAACAGTTTCGTGTGAACTAAGAGGCACATGCAGGCCTGTAATGACAGAATTGCCCCTATATGTCAGATATAACTCCAATAGAGTCCACTATTAAAGAGGCATAATATGGGACGCCTTTCCCACCGTAATATCGACTTTAGAACTATGTGTGATGTTCTGTGAGTTCATAAAATCATGAAACATTTGATATGAAACTTTGTTACACAAAGCATCGTAGAACATTCTCTGACATATGCATATCTAATTTGCCGGGTTATGGAGGGAGTGTATATACAATTAACAGTATTAAAGTATTGACACTCAGTGTCATTTGCATTACATTTTATTGTATTTATATGGTTTTCTATTGTTTCATCCATTGCCCGGTTCTCGGGTACAGGTGCCTTTATTCTATTGTCTTTAGATCTTATAGTTCTATATAGCTTTCCCTTCTCTCTTCCTTGTGTGATTGTCTTTGTGTGTTCGCTTGTGTTGTCCTTCATCTCGTCTAACTAGCACACAGAAATGGAAGGGAGTCAGAAAGAGAGTCCAGGTCTTGCTTTCAGAATGACTCCCTCTGTGACTGAAAGGGAGTCATCATGACTCCCTTTTAAAAGAGAGTCACTGTGACTCCCTTAAGGGAGTCCACGTTCTTGCTTTCAAAATGACTCTGTTTTAGTTAAAGGGAGTCCACCTCATCTTTGACTCTCTTTGTAAAGGGAGTCTAGGTTATATTTGACTCCCTTTTGACTCCCTTTATGAGTTGTACATTGATTACAATGCAGTCATCTTTGCTCTATACAATAGGTCTAATGACTGTTACCAGAGCTCATCTTTCCACATTATATTGTTGCAAGGTCTAACAGGGATATTTATTCAAGATCCCTCAATGCACATTAGTCAATATGAATGAACATCTGAATGCTATGGATTTAACCTTTTTGTATTCCCACAAATGGGGTGTCTATGAAAGGTCATATACCTTAAATATCATGCTAGAATCATGGCCCAACTCTTAATGATTTTATCAAATTAAAAGCTAACACTAAATATCCATGCTACACCTGTTCATAGTAACAGTGATTATGAATATTCATGAGTTGAGATAGATATATAGATGTGAGCCTCCAGATTAATAGGCTTTTGAGCATAGTGCTACCACCTAGCAGGGCATATTAGTACCAACTGTTGGTGACTCCCTTCCTACATGCCTAGACTCCCTTTGCCCATTAAGAGAGTTCAATTAAGGTTGACTCCCTTTTTGAACAGAGTGAATGGAGATGTGCCTTAACCAAAGGGAGTCAGTATGCTCTGACCCTCTTCTAAAGGGAGTCCAGGTCAGCTAGACTCGGTTCTGACTCCGAAATGACTCCCTTCCTTTTCTCTGTGAGTGGTATCCATAAACTCTCACACTCAGAAAAGTCAGCGTCATTGTCGCTAAAACCACTCTCACATGAAAGTCAGTTGTCTGACTTTCATATGAGAGTGGTTTTAGCGACAATGACGTTGACTTTTTTGAGTGTGTTCAGTCCGTATGCATTTTGCTGACCAGCCTTCTGCTGTTTCGGTTTTAAAGCTATATCCATATACTAGTATCTCTATCGTTCCTGACAATTCAGACTACTAGTATGTTATGTACAAATAATTATACAGTGGACTCTCGGAGTGCAACTTTCCATACTCAAGGTTTTATCAGAATATAATAATCTACGCAAAGCGTGGCAAACCTGTGGTAAATCAAGACAGAAAGTTCCCATTTCTCTTTATGACCTGAGCAAAGTGATGGAAAACCTTACACCAAATCAACGGAGTCAACCAAACCAACTCCTCATGCCCACCCAGCATTCAAGTTGTAACAAGAAATGATAAAACATCACCGAAGCACTTCAACAAACTTTTTCTCCCCTGGTGGTTTTCCCACTAGTTGGCGGCTTGTTTTCTCTCTGACGTCGGCACTAGAGATAAGAAGCCGGAGCGACGGCTGTTATCAGTTGCCCAGATAACAGTTACAGCCAGGGGGTGGGCATCAGGACGTGTCCAGCAATTCTAGAACAAGATAATTGCTGCGTTTCTGCCACTGGGTAATGTACTCTGGGTGGGACATGTAGACGCCTGCACCCCCCCCCCTCCCACAGTCTGAGCTGCTCCCCGAACTGCTCATCCACTCAGCCATCACTGCACCACACGATCTGTTGTGAGTGATCAAAGCGGCTCGTCTCTCACGTGTCAGCCTCCTAACCCTCTCCAGGCCTCCTCCCTTGTAGGGCTCCGGGAGGGGGAGAACACCAGGGGGCCAACTGCAATTGAAGCCATGCCCTCGCTTCCAATGCTCGTGCTTCATATTAGAGAATATTTTCGCATTTTGATTGATATTTTCCCTTTACTGTTGGGGTGAACATACAGGAATTTTGAAAAGTCTTTACCAATATTCTGAGAATACCAGTACTTTTCTAATCCACAAAAATGCATGTGTCAGCGTTGAGGAAAGAAATATTTTCGCATTTTGTCCCTCTTGCTTTCTGCATCCCATCTTTATGTATGTTTTTTACACATGCTCTCCATCACTACCAGCTTATATGTTACTGTAATACCCCTTGTAATGTGCCCCCCCCCCTCCCACCACTCATCATCCCATCCCATCCCCTCACCTATCCCTCCGTCATCCACAATCCTTGGTATAGGTTTTCCTAGTCCGGAGCTGGAGGGGGAGGGGGGGTGACTCTGCTAGGTACCAACTGCAAAAGTACAGCCCCCACTATTTGGTCATTTGACAGCCCCCTTGAAAATGTGTATTATTTTTACAGCCCCCTATTTTCTAAGAAGTCAGATGACAGGCCACTGTTAAGAGGGCTTTTCCCTCTCATTCCCCTACATTTCCCCCGGGCTTGCTCCCCTTCCTCTGCTATACTCTGTCCTTCTGCCTTCCGCTTTGTTAATCTGCCTGTCTGTCTATATCGCTGTCTGTCTGTCTGCCTGTCAGCTCCCCCACCCAGCACCCATGCCACACCCCCAGATTCCCTATTATGATAACACTTCCGAAGCGGACCAGAAATTAGGCGCCAATTTTCCTGTTTGTTCCACTGCAATAATATCGATTCGCTAATTGCCTTTCCCCCTCCCGCCTCCCCGCACCCTCCTCCCCCAGCCCCAGCCCTACCATACACTGTTGACAAATTCCCAGTTGACGTCGACGCCCCTGGCTATCACAAAGAGGAGGGGAGATTGGCATCAGCGTCTCTGAAGAGTCATACTGATGTAAGTGATGATAACATAGGGTAAAGGAGAAAAGTGTTAGATATGAGGTGGAGTGGGGGGGGGGGGTGGGTGATGGGAGTGAAGGTGGGGGGGGGGGGGGTGATGGGAGTGTAGGTGTGTTTGTGTGTGTGGGGGGGGGGGGGGGTAATACAGATGAGGTGATAGAAGCAGGCAAGTTGACTGACAAACTGACAGACCGACTGACAACCCCAACTGTCAGTATCACACTCCTACAGCGTCTTGGGTGGGCTGGCTGCTCTTCAAGCCGATCCTGGGTCCTTTTCCACTCAGCCCCGCCCGGAGAGTGCTGAGTGACAGGTTCCAGTGATGACAACTAGGGGGCGCGGCGAGGTAATGAGGCGGCCATCTTGGATTTGGAAGATTGGCTTACATAGTTGTGAGGGCAGTTTGTGCGTCTTATCCATCACATGCTCTGACAGAAGTGGCCTCACTTCTACACGCCTCCTTCTTTTTGAAAATATGAGGTTAGTTAGTGGGGCTGGCTGGTGGAAAACTGGACTTTTGACCTTTCCATTGCTGGCATCAATCATAGCACGTGAGCCTGCATGTGTGGCCCGGTAAGAAAGGGTAGACATTGTTCATGTAAAGCTGCTACATTCAATATGTGGCCAAGTCTCACCAAGTCGATACAGGTTGAAACTCCATGACCGGCAACAGTCTATAACCGGCTGATAAATGTCTGTGATCAGGTAGCCTGGATCCTTGTTAAAGTATACAAACCGCTAAACAATACAAGCTTCATGACTTCTTAAGACATGCTTTAATCATTTTCTGACATTTCCCTTTTCTCTCATTGTGGTCATAGATGGTTGCTATCATAGGTAGTTCCCTGTCTCGGGGTTTCAACTTGTATCCATTGAGCCATGTATGTACACTATCGACTTAGCCATGTATGTAGACTCTTTCTCTCTTTGGAAATCAACATTTTACAACTGTTAAAATACTAAATGGCACAGCTAAAGGAATAGAGAAGTGAAATTTTGAGAAGTTATGAGGTTAAGTGAATATCTTACCAACCTTTGAGAAGTATAGAGAAAGAGAATGCCAGTTATTGTTTGATACGTATCCTCATGTATCTTGTCAATCTGGTGACAGGGTGCTGCTATCCCAGTGGGCACAGAACATTGAATCAACATTGATAACTGGTTGTCAAAGTTGATTCAATGTTGATTCAACTCTAATTCAACGTTAAACTGTGCCCACTGGGATCGATATACTGCGGGATGAATGATTAATAAAGACCACCCACTCTACATCCTGCCTCGGCCTAACCAACACTCACCCCGGCATTCACGTGAATCAATACATAGATGCACATGTGTATGTATATTGTGCTGAGCATTTTGGTATACCTACACAGAGAAAAGAAACAGCGTCAAAAGGGAGTCCAGGCTGCCTCCAGAATGACTCCCCTCTTCAGGGGAGCCCAGATCCTAATGTGACTCCCTTTATAGGTGAGTCAGGGAACTATGTGACTACCCCAGGTGACTCCCTTAGGTAGGTCAGGGAGTCGCATAGAGGAGTCACAGACACCTTGAGCTCCTCTAAAGCGGGGAGTCATTCTGGAGGCAACCGGGACTCCCTTATGACGCTGTTTCTTCTTTCTGTGTATGCGATACTCTTTGTGTTTGGTTCCCTTCCTGTGGGATATGATATGGACTATGGAAGCCGAATCTAGAGTTCATATAATTCAAAATGACTGAGGCCTAAGCCAAATTAAAAAAAAAGGTTGGTTTCCGATAACATGGTCAGACAACACAGACCCGGCCGGTCGGATTTTTTTTTTTTTTTTTTTTTTTTTTTTTCAATTTTCCTATTTTAGGCCTGTTTTTAGCGTTTTTCCTCTAAAATCCTTTAAAATTATCCGATTTACAAACCGTAAAAACTGGCATGTAGGGAAAATTCTGAAAAAGAGAAAAAAGGTCGGGTTACCGGTAACAACCCCTTTTTTTTGGCCCTATTGTAATAACAAGATGTATGGGTAGCACTGCATGTGCTAAATGTATGTTTGCATCCACGGGTTTGCATGCAGGAGGTGAGGACTTCTTGTCACCTAGGAACTTGTCAAAGTACTTTGTCTAAGCGCCTTTGTACAGTGTCATGCAGAATCGCACATGGAACTCATCCTTTTCTTGATATAGATTTCTAAATATGTGAAAAAGTGTATGAACATGAATCCACTAATCAACACGATCTGTGGTGCTCATACAGCATTTATCTGATGAATTCATTGCCTATGATCCAATGGCTAGGATCAAACAATTCATGGAGCATGATGAGCTTTAAAACTGTCCTTTCATAAGGGCGGCATGTACCAAAAGGAATAGCCTTAAAGTAAGTTTAAGATCTAGAAAGAAAATCCAATTAATGGTGCAAATATTTAAAAAAAATTGAATTCAGAACGTTAGTTTCACAAGCTCACGTCGCCTTATACTAGTGTCATATTTCTGCATTGGCAATTGCCATGATGTTGCTATAGATGAAGCAGCGTCCCTACTGTACTGTTACCTCTTCCCTTGACACTTGCTCTCCAACAAGCACTGTGTAGGCCTACTAATCCCCTCAGACCTCTCACCCAAGTCTCTCATTGATGTGACGAAATATGACTCAAAGTCGCACCTTTTCATTGTATGTTATTTATTCCATCACTCATCCCCTTCTATCCCCCTCCACCAACACACACAGTCACGCGTTTATAACCTGACCATACCCTAGCCCTAAACACAGTCTGCATAGACCTACGTCCTGTGACATACTACCCCCAATTGTTTCTGACGTCTACACGTCAATAACAATACCCAGATGGCGCCACCTGCACCCCACCTGGTGGAGAACTTCCGAACCTCACCGACAAATGTATCACATGGAATAACATCCATGACACCCGGCAGGAACTGGCACTGAGGAGAACTCAAATATACTCAGGTTTAATATGGGAGTACTCAGCTTGGGATTTACAAGATCCTACTGGATATCAGATTTGTGTGTGGCTAGTAACATGTTGTATTTTATGAGGACTGTCTAACCCATTACTATTAAATGCTTCTTTACTGATTCACTTAAGCCTCTGGTATTTTCTCACCAATATATGGAACCTTTTTGCACTATAAATACATCCTGGAGAATATGATACTGCTTTGTGTACAAATGAAGAAATCGCTGTATATAACTCTGTGAATAGTGAAATATATTTTCCAGTTAAACAGTGGTAATCAACATATTTACATTTTGTTGTGAGAATAATACTGTTCCCCAAATATTAGAAAACCTATAGATGTATCCACCCATACCACACTATATGTCATGAGTATCTAAACTGACAATGACACCCATGCTGTGGTTACATGCAGTGGGATACCAGCAGGGGCACCAGCCCGGGGAGGGCACTGGCTCTTTGCGGGTAGGTAGAAAAGGCAAAACTACAGACCACCCATTTCATGATATGACAGCAGGCTAACTTTTCCTTTAATCAATTAACAGGCCCCCTAATTTCCTCAGATGTCAGCTGACAGCTTCCTGCTAGGCCTGATATTGTTATATAAACAACTTGGGAGGCTTAATACAGGAAGTGTGCCATTAGGATGGGGTTTCTGCCATGAAATATGAGTACAAACTGACTTTAACAACAGCCCTCCTACCATGCATCTTCCAACAGCCCCCTGTCTCAGAGCCTTTAGCACAGTGATAGCCCCTCCTTTTCTTATATTACGGCGCATCACAGCCACAGCCCGCCGGGCCCGTTTTGTAGTTGGTACCCAAACCAGGGTTGAGTGCCCCCCCCCGGGGGCACCAGTCACCTCATTATAGAGGGAGCAGGCGTCTGTACAGCTTCTAAACAGACCACACCAGAATAATTGGATTGTTGGGGATACCAGCCTCCACTACTAACAGACGAATGTGATCTGTACTACTAGTCATCTAGTGATGGGACATTTTACAACAAAGGGGGCAGTCGGGGGGTTGTTTTTTAAAATGTTGGGTTTGGCAAAAACAAGTTTTACGAGCCCACCCCCCCCCCTTAGAAAAAAAAGACGAACAGTATGGGGGCACTACAGACCCTTTGGGCGTTTTAAAAACGTCATGGTGGAGCGGCCATTTTTCGAGGGAGGGGATTTTACTTGAAATACACATAGTTTATAACTTGAACGGATACTTGGGGTCTGTGAGGACTTGTGAGATGGGCTGAGGAACTATTTGAGAACTACGCCCCTACATGTATGATGAGGCCCCAAAACATGCTTTCCTCCTCCACCTTTGTTCAGAAATGATCACTCCCATAGTTTACCACACCAGCCCCTTCCTCCACCACTTGACAGCATTCCTTAGAAATACAAAAGAAACATTACTGAGGTTTCTAAACAATCTAGGTTGAAAGATGTCTATGTAGATGCAGATCAGACAGTAATGAAATATACCCCTGTTGAAGTAGTTAGAGTTGCACTTAATGGTGTCAGTATTGTGGTTAATCTAATGCTGACTGTTGTAAAACAAGTGATTTGTCTTTTGAATGGGTTCTGCCCGAGAATGGATAATTCAATTTAAAGAGCACTGCGCAACAATGAAGATTCACGATGATTACACCTCTGGGATTCTCTATTTTATCCGTCCTTAAATGTATAGAGGGAAATACATGTGAAACCTTTGCTTTATATTTCGGAAATGATACAGGGATTTAGAAAAGTGTTATACACCCATGAGAAACCAACTAGCTATCTATTGCAATCACAAACCTAAAGTGTGGCATATGTAAAGCATTCCATGAATTATGGACGTTTCCCCCACATCAAGAATCCAAGTAAAGTTCTTGTTGATAAAAAGTTCTAATAGCTATAATTATGTATTCATAAGTTTTATATAGATTTTTAGATTCAATCATTGAATGGTATTCTGAGCCATCCTGGACCCAGATATTTCCTGACTTGTATGAAAGTGCCCACAAGACTATTCCCTGCTGAAGAAAGAGGTCTCAACTCCAATTAGATATTCTGGAACTGTTCCCAAGGTGTTTATTGATATAAAACCAAATCCACACCTCTTCATTCATCACTCTTCCTGTGTAAACTTTATTTCCCCATGCTGGAAGCGACTTTCCCTAGGACTGGTGCCAACCTCCCCACGCCCCACCCCCTTCAGGGTGGGGTATATAGGCACCCATAGAACCCTCCTCCCTCTGCCCCACCCCCTGTTCCCACCCCTGGCTCCTTACCCCTAGTAATAGGCCAATTTAGTGGACCACCTCCTGAGTGAGCCTGGGCCCCCCACACCTGGCATTGGCATAGGGTCCTGCCTGGCCAGGTCCCTATTATAACTCACCTCCAGCATCATTACTGCAGTTTAAGCAGACCCCACCTGTGTACTCCTCCTGCTGCTGGGGCTGACATTTAACTTAAGGGGTGTCCAGGAGGCAGGCAGTTTCAATCCTCACCTGTCACTCATGGTGAGATTAAGTGCACATTAATATCTGACATTCCACATGGTGCTATTACCATGACTAGTACCACACTTTGTTTGACCTAGGGGTGCTGAGGGAGAATGGGGAACTATGTAGGAATGAAACTGTGAAATCTCTGCTTTTGTAAATATGTTTTTCTTTCTTTAATACAAGGACCTGTGTCTATAACCTTGCACCATCTCATTTTCATTTGAAATCTGAAAGTTTGAATTTGATATGATTTATTTGACAAAAGGTTATTACAAATGACTCTGAGAGTATCCATACATTCCCTATTACAAAATAAAAATCTTTCCCTCTACCATTATACATTTCTGTTTCCTAGAGAGCAACTCCTCATTACTTTTATTTACTTTCATGCCAATTTACTTTTCTGATCAACATTCTCCAGACAGACTTTCATTACCATCACAGTTGCTGTAACTAGTGCCCTTAATACCCTCCCTCCAGGTGTAATCAGTGCCTGGAGGAGCCTGCAGCTTCTCCAAGTGATAACTACTGACGAGCTCACCATACCTGAGCTCCCCCCACTTCTTATACCTCTGTATACAGCTGCTGCACTGAAAACTCCAGGGTCGTCATTTTGACAGTACCAAAATTGACAACTTTAGGTGGTCAAGGTGACGACCTTAGGTCATCATTGTAACAACCTAAGGTAGTCATATCTGATCCATATAGACCAAAGTTGTCATAATGACGACCTTTGGTAGTCACATGGATTGGGTAGTCAGAATGACTACCTTAAGGTTGTTGTTTTAGGTATTAGTAAGGGGGCCAACGAAGCCAAATGTCAATATTTAAATTTAGGTTGGACTGGAATGCTATAGTTAGTTTGAAGGTTGATTTAGACTAATTTGGGTATGCTGATTTCGAATCTGGTGTGTGTAGAGTGCTGCAGGTGTCGGAACAAGGTCAACAACGAGGTCAAAGGTCAAGGTCACCCTCAAATAGGTCAAATTATAAGAATTCACTTAAAGGGGCAGTACTCGGTTAATATAAATAGCACAGGTCTGATATTTGGTGGGATGATAGAACTATATGAGATCAACATCCTAAAAAAAGGAACATGACCTTGACCAAGGTCAAGGTTATATTTTCCAAGGTCAAACTTTGAAAAATTGGGAAAAATGACATATATACCATCTTTCAATACTTTGTACTTGGGGGAATAGCATCTCAGATATGATTTTTCATGTTTACATGATGCTGACATAGCTAAGGGTAAGAACTGACTTGAAATTTGTCAGAAATATGTAATATTGCCATGGCAACTGCCACCAAGGCACCAAGGTCAAATAAAATGATTGCACCAGATCAAGTCAGACAATCTACTAATAGGGGCAGTACTCGGTTAATATAAATAGCACAGGTCTGATATTTGGTGGGATGATAGAGCTATATAAGATCAACATCCTAAAAAAAGGAACATGACCTTGGCCAAGGTCAAGGTCATATTTTCCAAGGTCAAACTTTGAAAAATTGGAAAAAATGACATATATACCATCTTTCAATACTTTGTACTTGGGGGAATAGCATCTCAGATATGATTTTTTATGTTTACATGATGCTGACATAGCTCAGGGTAAGAACTGACTTGAAATTTGTCAGAAATATGTAATATTGCCATGGCAACTGCCACCAAGGCACCAAGGTCAAATAAAATGATTGCACCAGATCAAGTCAGAAAATCTACTAATAGGGGCAGTACTCAGATAATATAAATAGCACAGGTCTGATATTTGATATATTGTAAATTTGAAGACCTAAAGTCATCAGTAATGACAACTCTCAACATTATTGGGTAGTCATTGGGACAACCTAGGGTATATCTGGGTGTTTGATATGGCACATGCCCTGTCGCGTGCTGTCACCCAGGGGAAATGGATTGAAGTAAATTTTCTGTCATGAGATATAAACTGGTGACAGGGAGCAGAGTAGTCTCTATACCTACAAGGCCATCATTCTCACCCATACACAACTTATTTATAACAAGTAAAGCTACTTAGTTTAATCAAGAGTAACCCAAATATGTGAAAGGGATGCCTCTCATTAGGAGGTGAACTAATTAGAGACTATATTCATACACCATTCTCCAGAGCACTTTCCATTAGTCATTATGACAACCTAGGTCGTCATAATGACTAGGAACCTTCCTCTGGGATTTCAGTGTGCTGTACCTGATGGCTAGAGACCCTCTGGAGGAGTTGGCCAGGTGTGCCAATTAGCACCAGTCCTACAACGGTCCATCTCCACCCGGAGGACGGCCCAGGTAACCTGAGTTGACTTGTGCAGGGTGGAGCACTGAGGGGCAGGTATTGCTGCCCTCCCCCCTCCTTCCTCCACAACCCTTTAAGGGCCGCGCGATGCTTTAATATATTATTTACTTTGGTTCCTACTCGCCCGGGATTCATTTATGGATCATGCGTATCCTTAGAGGGTATATATCGACTCCGTAGGTTCGACATAATGCTTGAATGCAGCTCTCTTGGGAGGTGTACTCCCCAGGGTCGCATTCATGCATCATGCAACAAATTGACATAATGAGTCAAAGCACTGTACGGCCCTTAAAGGGCCGCATAGTTCTCTATGGCCACAGCCCCTCAACTCCAGTCCCTCCCACCCCTACGCCCATCCCCGCCCCTGAGACTCCAATTAACCGAAATATTGCTCGGGTGCAGCCCCCTCGTTAGAGCTCCCAGCAGGGGCGGCCCGCACCCCCCGGACCCCGTTATGATTTTGATATCGCCATCACGCCCCCTGGAGGCTAGACCATTAGTCAGGGCCCCCGGAAGTCGTAATATCCCACGTGACTGCCACATGGCAAGGGCGCATGCGTCGGAGGGGTAGCAGGTGCGGGTCCGATTATGGAGACCTTGTGGGCTCTTCTCCAACAACTGGGGTACTCTCGTTCCCAAATCCTTCCGAAGGAAGGCTCTGGTAACTGCCAAATGTTGGGATTTTGCTGGGTCTGGGCAACCCCTGCTGGTAGCTTGGAACCAGCGAACAGGAACAGGAAATGGAACCAGAAAGGCTGATGGTAAAACTACCTAAAACTACCATCATACATTCTGGTTCCATTTCCTGTTCCTGTTCACTGGTTCCAGCCTACCAGCAGAGGTTGCCCAGACCCAGCAAAAATCCAAAGTTCAAGGTCATTTGGCTGTCCCCAGAGCCTTCCTTTGGAAGGATTTGGGAACGAGAGTACAACTGGGGTGGTTTGAGGCGGACCATGTGCAGGGGGGGGGGGGGTGGAGGGATGAGGGGGTGGAGGAGGTCTCAGTTGGGACAGGAAAAAATGCATCTTTTATGCGGTTCCCACCATGGAAGCAGATCTAATTGACGCTGCTAGCCACCCCCAGGGGGCTTATAGGACGCTGGGGGATGGGGAAACGGTCTGCTCTGCAACTATGGTGGAATTTGACACAGATTCGTCATGGTCCACTGACCCCACCCTAGCACACTACAGTGGCGCCACCTACCTCTGAACACCCCCCCCCCCCCCACCACCACCCCTGCCTCAACAGAGAGCCTTGATTGGTTGTTGTGGAACGGAAACGGAAGCGGGGAAGGCCTATTATAATGTTGCGGTTTCATGGGCGATAAATGGAGGCATTTAAATTGAAACAGCAGACAATGTTGTAAACACATGGCGCCCTCTTCCACATGCCTATAGATGCGTATTTCTTCAGAACCCCCAACTCCGGTGGCATTACTATAATTTTACAGAAGGTGGAGATCAAAAGCATTAAATCGATATGGTTATACATGTATCAGCATGCTGTATAAACGATCATTCAATTTTAATTTTAGTGTCCACATAGCTTAAATAGAAACTGAATAAATATTACCTGATGAAGCCACCTCTTCGGCGAAACGTTGCGATCATTGATTTATGAAATAAACTTGCCAAAATGAAGTTTACTTTTGTCGTGTATAGTTGGTTGATCATCTTGAGATATAGATACAAAACATGAATAAATATTACTTACCAGAAAATATATAAAGTAAGGCCAAAAAAAAAGAAGGTGTGTTTCAGGTTACATGGTCTGAAAATCTAGGGTAGGTAGGTCGGATTATTTTTTTTTTATTTTTATTTTTTTTTTTACTTTGGCCTGAAAAGTACATATAAATTGACTCGCGAACTGCTGACTCGCCGACGACCGCCTCAACTCGTGAATTATCAGAACAACTCTTAAATTGCCCTAAAATGACCTAAAGTATGAATATTTTTTCAAAATTGAATAAAAATTTCTAGGGTCGGCCCTGTTTTCCTAGGTAGGGTCGGGTAACCTATAACACACCTTCTTTTTTTTTTGGCCTAATAAGCGGGCTGATGGTATATAAGCTATTAAAGTTAGCAACTCATACCGGTACATACACATATACACAGTCGCACTTTTGCCATTGCCATACAAAGAACTCAGCATGACCTGCCTCCGACACCCCCCCCCCCCCCAACCCACACACACACACACACTTCACCATACACCCACATTATTATCATCACCCCAGGACAGAGTAACAAAGTTCTCAGCAGGGTCCATGATGAGTCCATAGAGAATGGAGAAACCAGAGACTGTGAGTGGCGGTGTGAGCCGCTCACCAACTGCTCATCTATTTGCTGGATGATTGCTTTTATTGCTGTCTGTCTTCTATCTAACACACGGGGGTTCATGTAGGCAATCCCGGATATTGATAGGACAGCGTATATTGGTTGTCCAACTAAAACGAACCCTTTAAGGGCCGCATAGTGTTCAATGGACAATGTTGTCATCATACGTATATGCAGCCATGGCGAGTGACTCGCCAGTGCTGCATTTAAGCATGATGCCGACTTGACACTGGGTTGATGCATTCTCAAAGAGTCGTCATGGTACATGAATGCAGCACTGGCGAGTAACTCGCAAGTGCTGCATCCATGTATCATGTCGACTAAGGGCACAATGCATTAAATGACTATGTGGTCCTTACAGGGTTAGCTAATGAAACTATCCTCACAGGGTGTCCACAGAGTGATCTCCCAGGCACTAATAGGATGGAGGCTATATGGATATGGATGCTAGCAGGTCTGATGTACTGATACCTATGGGTCATGATAAACTGGGTCATGAGAAAGTGACTTTGTATGAGATCCAGTCTCTAGCAGTGGACCAGCAGAATGCAGCAACTAATTACAAAATGTAAATCAGGGATGTAGGAACAGGGGGGGGGGACAGGGGGCCGTGCCCCCCCCCCCCCGATCCTAGACATGGGGGGGCAAGAGTATCTTTTGGACCCCCCCCCCCCCCCAAAAAAAAATAAATAATAATTTGGAAATGCCAAAGAAGTATATTCATTACTCTGCAGTAATGTAAAGAAATTTCCACAAATTGACCTTAAAATGCACCAAATTGTGTCGAAATTCTCAAAATTCTCCTTGGGGGCCATGCCCCCAGGTTGCTAATAGTTTCTCAGTGTGTCGCTTTTAACCGCGCACCCTTCCAAACTTCGGTTCGGTTCGGCTGTGCCCCCCCCCCCCAAAGTCGAGATGCTGCCGACACCCCTGAGTTAATGACAGACATAGAGAGACAAGGAGAATGGTATTGGTCCTTGAAACTATAGGGCAAAATCATGAAGAATTTTCTTTTCACTTCAGATAAATCGTGTATGCATGTTAATAATGTCACATTATTTATTCATGTCGAGTGCAGGCTCCAGTAGCAACCAGAACCTGTGTGTGTGTGTTTTTCAAGATGTTATATACAATGTGAGTACCTAAAGCGACGTATGATGTTCCTGCTATATTCACTGATCTCAGGGACGAAACAACTTGTAAATGAAATTGCCATGCCCCCGGCATGCCCCACTCTAGCCCTCTGGCCTTCTCCAAGTTCATTCACCACACACCTGTAGATTCATCAGATACGTCTTCGCAGAGAAAAGTATCAGAGTCATAGTAATTCTCTTATCAGGGTTAAACCAGGTTTAACTCTTTTACTAGCTCATTTTACTCTACTGAGGAAGATTTTCCAGTGTAATTTGATCATTAATACATGGAAGTTTCCATTTGTTTGTCCAAATTGAGATAGAAAATGAAATATTCATCTGGAGACACCTTTCTTGCAGTCTTAATGTAACTATAAGCGTGGACTTCCTAAAGTTATCAGCTAAAGATTGGATGGCAAAGATGACAGTCTTAAAATGGCCACTTGCACTGTCATATCTTTGCTGACTCTAACTTGATGAATATGGTTCTTTTTTACCTTTCATTGTTCATGACTTGGGAGGTTTGTTGAGTTTCCGAACAGAATCCTCATTTCTACTCTCCTAGAAGGGAGAGTCAACAATGGTTTAACTCTCCGCTTCTACGGAGTCAATCCTACTTTGCCTCTAATTCAAGAGGGTGTCAAATATGACTGTTTGAACTCTCTTACACAGCAGAATCAAATGTGTTCTGACTCCTTTCCAGAAGGGAGTCAAATACAGTATAAGAGAGTCAAAAAAAGAGTTGTTCTGGTGATAGAATTCTGACTCTACTAGAAGAGTTATATTGACTCTGATAATTCTCTCTGTGTTGTTTCCTAGTCCAGAACATTGTTTTCAAAAGTCCATTGTCCAACCGGGTCAACTCAAGGGACGTGACCTACATCCAGGGGTCATCACCCGTCAGGTACCTGTCACGCTGTGACGTCACGTATGACGTAAAAACCGGAAGACACCCAGTGGTCTGCTGTTTCCCCTCTAGAAGGGTCCGAATTTCGCCCCCAGCCCGGTCAAGGGGTCCACATTTCTTTGCCCCCCCCCCCTGTTGTTCAAAAATAATCAGTCCCTAAGGCCAAGAAGAAAATGTTATGTCCAAGGAAACATGGCTTACACCATCTATATGTATACACTGTAAAAAAAACACGTCAAAATAACGGTGAATCACTTAATCACCGGCAACTTATGGGACATAACTTTCACCGTTTTTATAACGGTGGCGGTCACTTTTACATAGAATCACTGTTAATCTTACGTGGAATCACAGTTAATTTTACGTATTTAAATATACAGAGATTCAGCGTTATTGCCAGTGCTATTACAGACTTTAGTTAGGCCGTTTTATTCTGATAACTTGGATTACGGATCCGCTGATGAGAATTTTGGCATATTTTTTTACCCCCCCTCCGATGGGATTTTCTGAGAATTTTAGCCAAGAAAAAAGAATAAAGTACATGCTGACTAGCAAACACCTAGACTTAAGCCTTCAAAATGGGGGATATTTGGGGATATTTCTCAATATACCCTCATTGATAGCCAAAAGAAGACTTTTCCATGCTTTTTTTTTTTTTTTTTTACTCCCGCCCCCTGGAAAATTTCAGTACTGAAGGGCAGCTTTTTTCTTTTTTTTTTCCTCCCGCCCCCAAAATATTTGCTCTGAGTGCCCGTAATCCAAGTTATCAATAAAAGGTGGCCTTACTGTAGTATACATCTAAAAACTTACGGATGAGCCATACTTTGACTTTGTCCTGATCCTATACGCCACACTGGCGATCTGATTTGCATACTAGCCATGGCCTATACAAAAGGTTTTACTCTATAAGATTGATACAAGGCAGAGTTTCCAGAGGTGGGCATACATATATATATATAGTATGTTACCACAAAATAGGTGTATTGATCCATACAGCTACTTTCTTCTGGATATTTTCTAGTGATCATGGTATTTTGTCAAACCTATTACAAGATTGAATTGTTAAATTGTCAAACATATAGATTAAGTGAAAATTACCATTATTTCAACATGTATACTCCACTTTAAGGGCTCACACTCCCCAGAAAAATCATTTTACAAACCAGGCCACCTATCTTTGGCAGGATCCACTATATGTGGCTCTAGGATTTGACATTAGAAAATGAATTTACGTTGAATCATTGTAATCCAAACCAGTTTAGCATTTAACAAAGATCCATTGTGAAATGGCTGATATTTACGATGCTTTAAAGCTTTGAAGCTGTAAAACGTACATCTATTTTTTACAGTGTAGAGCTAGGAATAGGTTCAAAACTGACGTCACCCATGTTATTACTTTTCCAAGACCCCTCTTTAAGCCTTATCATGACTACACCCTTCTCACTACATGTATACCATTTCTTATAATGTTGGCTATTGTCTGCCCTCTCCCTGCCTACCATCCTCCTCCTCCCTGAATTCACCCTCCCCCCAACCTCTCAAGGGATCCCCCCCTCCTCCACCCTGTCCCTCCTACTGTCCTTGTCTCCCTGCTTGGCCCCCTGTCCCTCTCTTTGCCTTTCTCCCTCAACTGCCCTTCCAGCCTCATCCCCCCCCCCCCGCCCTAACCCACTCATCCTTGCTTCCAGCCCTCGGTCCTCTACTCTGTCCATATTTATGCCCTCCAAACTTCCCTTTCCCTTTAATAACCATCTCCTCCTACGATCCTACATAGTTCCTTGCACCCCCCCCCCCCCCACCCCCACCCCTACACTCACACCCCTCACACTCGCGACCAACGTATTAAGTTTCCCAGGCGCAGCGAACCTTTAAATTACATATGTCACGGGTCGCTGGTTTCATTAACCCCACCCTCCTGGCTTGCACGTATTATCGCTCAGGAGGCGACAAGAAGAGGGGCAGGGAGGGGCTGCGGGGAGTGTTGGTATGGTGACCCTGGAGGGCCCAATCTCCCTCTCTGGCAGAGTCCTCCTCCAGGTCCGTTTGGAATGTTAATTTGCTGTCTGTCTCACAGGGAAATGGAGTTACCCCATTCAAAGCGGAATGCATTCGGTCACCGCGGTTATGTAGGAAGATATTATCTGAGGACTCATTTTGCTTGCAAGCCCTTTGATCAAACCCGTTCTCAGTGGCATAAACATGCATGTACATGCAGTTCAATGGTTCGATCCAAAGGGGTAGACACTTCCATATGCATTTTCAAGAAAGTTAATCAGAATGCATAGGTTCTCCTATATATAGGTGCGTGTAGTGTCGGACTAGTGTTATCTTGGCCCTTTCTTCCTGGGAATATTGGAAAAGGCTTTGAACATGTGTTTCTCATCATGCATAAAACAGCCTATTATTGGTACAGTTTTTCATGATTTATGTTCCTTCTATTTTTTTTTAAACAATAGAGAATGCCATATTGTTCAGACATATAGTAGTACACCATAGCACTGGGTGGCTCCAGGGTGTGTGTGGGGGGGGGGGGGGCGGTCAACTATTAGTCACGGGTGCCCTCACTCCTCCATGGCGGGAGGTATTCAATTTACCCGCCTCCACGGTCCCCACCAGGAGGAATACCACCCTGGAGGGGCGTCGGCCCGGTCCCCGCACTCTCAGTGCAAACCTGACACCATCCTCTTTTAATGGAACTCAAATATACCCCCCTTTCCACGTGTTTTTGAGTGAAAAGGTACCCTTTTTTTTATAGTGATATCGCTGATTTCGCGGGCCCCAAAAGCACCCCTTATTTGATAGAAACGCAGATTTCTTTCAACTGATAGTAAATAAGAAAAATGAGCATGCACAAATTTAATACCATAGAGATATTCACAGGATATGTATCGTTAACTGTTATTATTAGGTAGGCATAATGTAATGTAAAACGGGTATCACTGTACCCCAAACTCCACTTGAAAAAAAGACCCTTTTTTAGAAAAAAGCTGATAGGAAAATACCCCTTTTTTCAAAAAAACGCTGACATGCCCAGTTATGAAAATGTGACCCATTATCTGTCTTCTCTAACGAGGATGGTGTCTGAAAGACTTGAAAGTGCGGGGACCGGGGGCGTCGGGTGGGTAGTAGGACCGAGCAGTTATAGTGCGTCCCAGATTGATTGGCCCACCCTTCCATGCTGAGCTGCTCGTGTTATTTGAAGACTGCCCACAGGAGGTAGATGGGTTCTCATTATCCCCCAGCCCCAGAGTCAGTATGACATGGATAAGAGCAGCTCGCTGTCTCCCCTATAGGCTGGGGTGAGCTGCTCGTTGAGTTGCTCATTTTTGGAGTTTTCTTTTTCAGTGCAAACGCTGGGAGGAATTGTTTAGCACTGGTGTGTAGACCTAAAGAAGTGTGATTTTACTGGGAACTATGGCAATCATAGAATCCCTTTTGATTGCGTGTATAATATACGACATACAATACATAACACCTATGTTTGTTCGTATTATGTATTTTTATTATTCATAAGAAACTTACAAAGATTGTACGATATCTATGTTGATATGTTATTATTGTCATTATTGTCAACGTCACATGTGGAACGGGATTTTCATAAATGACTCGTCAAATAAATACGCCCAAATCAATATCAATATGAAAAGTTAGCGATTATATCATTACCAATTGTTTATGGAGATGTGTGTTTAATTGAAGTAAAATAATGCGATAACAATTTATTATGATTAAGTAGTAGGAAGATCACGAGATACAATGGAATGTGATTCTAGTAAATATTAAATCATGTATGGAACTTAATCCGTGGTTATTTAAGAGTACAAAAACGTTTATTTATACAAAGGAACTCCCACTTATTCAGAAGACAACAGACGCACCCGTTGGTAAAGAGATATGAGGAGTGTTTAGAAGAGATTAACAAGAAAATGCACAGAGAAATGTAACACATTTCACGCTAGACTTTTCTCATTACAAAGCCCATACATCACAATCACCCGACCACCTAGGACTATCAATTACCGGCCCTTCCGACCAATCAGAGTCAAGGAATGCCTTCAGTCCTGACGGGGCTTACCCAGTGAGTTGGTTTCCGGAAGAGTGCTTGTTGCAGTACATTGCATATGGAGAAAAGGTAAACATACTAATAATAAACCATTGGACGCTAAATTCATTTAATAAATTCTCAGATACATAACATATATTTCTGATGGTCTCCAGAAGCAACAAAGTGCTGGTGTTCATCAAGAAACACATCCAGGAAATTATCCACTGTGAACTTGTCATCATAATTATTAGTATCTCTGTGTGCCCATTTCATAAAATCTCTTGGATACGTCTGTTAATTTATCATAAGCTTTCTTCTAAACCCACGGCAAAGACAGAAATAATGGACTGTCGCTGAGACTCCACCACCGCCCAGTAGAGGTCGCTGCATCGGAAGGACGCCAACAGGTGCGTGCGCACAGAGGAAATAGCCTCCCGTCGACAGAGCGGCAAATCTCGGCAAATCTCGTCCTCAGATCTCTCACGCGCGAACTTGGGGAACTCGCGGAATCCCACCAGTAACGGGAAGTCATGCGTTGTTGGGGGACGTTCATTACCCGTGTTCTCACGAGGGTGGAGGGAAGGGATCAGAGCTTTGTTTTGTCGCACTTACCACGCTAGATTCGATACACATATAGAGATAATTATGACACTGAAATTGCGATTCTCGTCAAAAACTTTTGTGATATACTGGTAGATACTGGAGGTGAACTATCTTACAACATACATGTTTAGATTACATGTTCAATGCAGTTTACCCTGGATTCATAGAGTAGTGTACCGGTAATATGCAAAAACATGTTCAGACAAGTGTGCACAAGAAGAAGTCCAAGAAAAAGTCCAAGAAAATGGTGTTCAAGTTGGAAAACACATAAAATGTTTTGAGATTCTTCTTTTGTAAAAGCAAGAACCATCTGAAAACCTCTCTTGTGAGATTTCTTAGATGAGCCATGTATGTACATGCACGGGGCTATGCAGTCTCGGACCCCGACTGTATGTATACAGTCTGGGAGAGTTCTTATATACTGGGTTGTACTGGATACCAGCAATCTGGACATCATGGGTTCGAGTCCTACCATGGCACAATTGGTAGGAATTTGTACAGCTGTACAATGCACCTCCTTTACACTATTTTCCCTATCTAAATATTTAATATATAATATTATTATGCCAGTATAGGGGTATTTATGCTTCAAATAGGCCAAATAAATAATGTAAAAAAACGAACCTACATTTTTGCCAAGGTGGGATTCGAACCCATGAGGCCAAACACAACATATATATGTCATTCATGATCATGTGACCATGGCTAACCAATCAGTGGTTGAGCTATCTCATTAAGAAATGATCCAGGATCCTGGATCATTTTCTAACTAGGTTACAGTTATTAGATACAAAGTTGTCCAGGCCCATTACAGCCGTCAGGCTGTAATGGGCCTGGGGGCTATGCTATGCTGGGGGCTATATGCACAGGCTGTAACTGAGTCCTGCTGCCATTATATTGTGTATGTATAGTCTATGTAAAGGTCTGACACTCCTAGTCCCCGGTCATCTATCCACTTGAGGCGGCAGCACTGTACATGGGATTGTAGGTAGACAATGGCACCATCT
The DNA here is from genome assembly GCA_947462335.1 of Harmothoe impar. Taxonomy (NCBI): domain Eukaryota; kingdom Metazoa; phylum Annelida; class Polychaeta; order Phyllodocida; family Polynoidae; genus Harmothoe; species Harmothoe impar. The sequence continues at coordinate 57,863,693 of OX381713.1, read as the reverse complement.
GAAGTACAGATGTAGAGACAGATGTAGTTCCTAGCTTTCTACTAGACTATACATACACAATACAATGGCAGCAGGACTCAGTTCCGAGTGGGCACAGAGCATTGGGTCAACATTGATGAATGGTTGTCAATGTTGATTCAATGTTGATTCAACGTTGATTCAATGTTGAACGGAGTTTTGTGCCCACTGGGTTACAACCTGTGGGGCTATGTGACTCCCTTATGCGACTGCAGTACGTCGGCCAGGGAGTCACATAGGCTCCCTTAGGCAGCCTGGTCTCCCCTAAAGAGGGGAACTATTCTGGAGGCAACCTGGACTCCCTTTTACACAGTTTTTTTCTCTGTGAATCCATTTCCAGAGGATAATGCATCGAAGACTAAATTGCCTAACTACTACAATATGTATACCAACTGTTTTAACTTTGTTAATCAGCCTCCAGATGCAATCCAACTTGTAGGCCTACATGTAACGGGCACCCTTATGCATAGGTATTGGCCATTTGTCCCGTTGATAAACTGTATGCCACTGCACAAGAAGACTTGACAAGTGGCCCCCTGTCAGAAGATTGCCCCCCCCCCCCCCCAATAACATTAATTAATTGATAGGACTGACTAGATATTCAACAATTACACTAACAATATTCATATTCAATGACAATGCTATATGAATCTCGGTCTGCTAATTTGACATTTTCTTATATTATGTGGTGTTAAGTTCCCTCTCAATTCACACGGTAAACACAACACTCTCATGTTCTTTCACTTGGATAACGATCTGGTGATGTCAACATCGAAATAAAACTTGTCAAACTGTGTCACATTAGTTCTGACAATAGATGGCAGCACGATACTGATTTTAAAGTTTTATCATCCTCAAATAATAACCAGCCATTTCACTAAGTTCCACACATATTTGCAACTGTACAACTATATGATTACGCTCTCTACATATAAATACTATGACCTTTTTGACAATTCCCAATCACTGCCTATATGTTTAAAAGTAACCATTTCATAATCACAGAGAAACACACTGCTGAATTGATTTGTATCCCCCCAGCTTTCCCAGTTGGTATCACATCAGCCAAATTGGGCAGCCAATGTACACATGCATGCATTGTGCTTGTATAACCAATCTAAGCCCAATTTGGGTAGCCTACAAAACACAATCCCAAAACCGTTGCACTCCTAGGTATAGCAGGCATCTATCTTACCCATCTCTTACATCAGCCTGTTATATAACCTACACTGGCCTCCTACACTTCTCCCTTTCTAAGTGTCCTGGTGACCACAGACGCTCTGGGTGTCAGGTTCCACGTCCCAATCGGGGAGCTTTTGAGTCTCATATGCGTCCAAATGGTTGGGCTCAGGCTGGGCAGCCAGCTCCAGGCCACGTTGGGAACCACTTGGGTTATTGTATCAGACTAAAGGGTACAACATTGGATGCAGCATAATATGCGTTGCTCCTGGAGAAATAGTTGGACACTCCTGATGAATGTTCATTAGTTGGTGCTGAGGCCAGACTGTTACTGTCAGGTATGTAGGTGAGACAAAGGACACCATAATATGGAGATCTCATCAGATGTTATTGGAACTGACCCTGCAATGTGAACTGTGGATCTGGTCTAATGAAGAGCCAGCCATTCATTAAGTAAACCAGATCCCTGCGGGGGCTACTCACTCTATGACAGCATCCATCGGCTGCCAAACTACCGCCCACCTAAAAACAGGAGCCGCCAAACGACCGCCACTTCTAAATGCAGTTTACGGCCCCCAGTTTTCTTACAGAGGAGCTACCGCCCATGTTATTTCAGGAAGCATTGTGTTTAATGCCTGATGCAACAAGTACATCAGACATGAATGATAGTTTCACTTTTTACATTTTATTATTAAAATATTATTGATACTCAATTACTACTCCCTCTTCCAGAGTTAACGCCCCCTTTTTGAGGGGTGCAGAGAGTCACAGCCCCCTAATTTTCAGCCCGACCGCTACTGCTTCCGCGGGCCATTTGGCAGTGGGTAGTCATTTCATGTCTAAGTACCCCCCTCCTCTCTGGGACCAGTTGTGGCTGTAGAGTATATCAGAATATCAGACTCAGTTCTGGCAGCTACATCAATTGATCAATATTAATGATAATAATAATAATAATAATAATAATAATAATAATAATAGTAATATAGTAATAATAGCGGTCAGATGATTTATCTACTATGCCCACTTCGAAATCTGATATTATTTTGCATTATTATGTAGTGCATCTGTTTATGTATCAGAAACTATCAGAATAATATAGATATATCTATGAATTCTTTAACTCTCTGTATAATATATGAAGAGAATTATGGCAGGCTTCATAAGAATTTCGTATCTTTTCCATTCCCTTCAGACACACAGCTAGTTGAATATAGATGTATGGGACAACTCTGGCTATGGATTTCTCACCTTTGTCGGCTTATAAACGTTTTGAGGGTTGACTTTAATTTCATGGGGTAGGAGAAAGATTTAACAATAAAGTTATACTGTGACTGGATTTTAGGATTAAGGGAGGAAAGGACCCCGGAAAGGACAGTCAGGACAAAGGAAGGAAAGTTATGTTTTTAGTCTTGGTCTGCAAAAAATTGAACCCCTTTTTAGCAAAAAAAGCCAGCACATTATTATAGCTCAAAGAGGTCGGCCACACTCAATTTCAACCTGCCTGGGGGAGGACTGAAAATTTTTCGACCAAAAATTTCTGACCCGCTCGCATGAAAATCCTCTGACCCTCCCATTAAAAAATGACCACTCCCAGTGGGCACGAAGCATTGATTCAACGTTGACAACTGGTTGATATAGGGTTACAGGGTAGATCAACCTGTTTTCAACATTGATGCAATGTTACTATTTCAACGTTGTCAACTAACACCTATTTCAATATTGATGCAATGTTTGGATATCAACCTTAAATTAACCATGCATTTCCCACCTTTCCCTCTTGGTGCCTCCGCATCCTACTCCTTAGCATTTCTATCTACATGCTACATCTATTTTCCCAAATTGTAAGCTCTTATTATCTCATCAATGTATATAATTGATCAAAATGTCACTCATTTTAATTGACAATTATAGTGTGTGCATTTGGTTGGAATTTGAAATTAAATGACAAGAATACATGAATGGTTTCAGTAAGACACCCTTTATGTTACTAAGAATAATAGATAAAGCCTCTGTCCTGACCAGGTCAGTTTGAAACAGATATGAAAGCCTCTTAGTGTGATCACCAGAGATCATTCATGTACCCCTACTCGGGAAGGTGCTAGAATTAGCATTTAATCTGGGAGAAATGAGGGGGGGGGGTTGTAATGAAAATATATAAATTGCAAGGAATGTGTCTACATTAGAATACTGCATTTAGGTTGAAAACATGACAAATGTAAATCATCATTGATTATGTTTATTCATTGTTGATTCACAATGGCCATATCAATGTTAAATCACTGATGAATGATCAACGTTGATGACCTCATCAATATTAACCAAATGACAACCCTGTATCAACTGTTGATATCATGTCACTGCACACATTGAATCAACATTGAATCAACTGAAATTTGCCCACTGGGCTCCCTAACTTCTGAGTAGATTCCTTATCATGGCTGCAGCCCTATACCATGCACACATGTCCTGTCCCTGACTGCACCCTAATGCATCATGACGGGGGCCCTGATAGGGGGGTCATTAAAGCAGATTAATGACCTTACTGTGTAAATATGTTGTCAGAATGCCCTTAAACTGCTATATTTCAATTATAGTTGGACTGGACACAGCTTTATGCTGTCAATTTACTTTGCTTTGAATTTTGTGTTGCTCTAAGGTCCCGAGTCTAAGGTATATCTAATAGCCCTAACATGCACTACTAGAATATAGTATATTTGGGATGCATTGACCATGACTTGGAGTTTTGGCCCTTATTTTGAGTATAAATAATACCGATAATCAGATCTGTAATTTTTTCTCCCTATCCTTACCCCACTTATACCCACAGTCCTTCTTTGAAGATTCAAAATGCATGAAACAGACAAAACCTCTCACATTTTCTCATGCCTTGCCACATTACCTTATGCATTGTACGGGGAGAGGCAGGAGGGAGCAGGGCGGAGGGAGGAAAGAGCAAGTGGAGAGAGGGGGAGAAAGAAGCTGGAATTCAGGGAGGAGGCTAGGAGGAGGGAACAAGTAGGGAGAAGGGGAGAGGGAGCCAGGGAGACAGGGAGACAGGGAGACAGGGAGACAGGGAGACAGGGAGACAGGGAGACAGGGAGACAGGGAGACAGGGAGACAGGGAGCAGGGAGCCAGGAAGCAGGAAGGGTGGGAGCAGGGAGTGAGGAGCTCACACACGAGAACACAGGGGGGGGGGGGGGGGGGGGGATGGAGACAATGGATCATGGAAGATGATACTCTATATATACTAGTAGTTATACCCAACCTGCATTACCCTACTCTACACCCCCCCCCCCCCCCCGCCCCCATGATAACATTTATATCCTTCACACACGAGGTATAACCCCTGGGGTATAGCCCCCAGCAGCAAGCCCCCATACTGACACTGCCCAGTCCCTGCCTGTCAAACATTTCAATTACATGCTCATAAGTCTCCCCTCTAATCGCGTCTTGCCGTAGCCGTGTTTTACGTCAAGGCCTGACCCGGGCACAGACCGGGGGGCAACTCCACAAATTAAACGACGCCCAAATTGATCTCCGCTCCCTGCCAGTGAAATCGATATCAATGGGAAATCTACATCATCGCCGACGGTGGGAAATGAACATGAGATTGGGAGTGGGGGTGACAGGAATGAGGGGTTGTACTGGAGGTTAGTCCTTTAAGGGCTGCATTGTGCGTTAATGCATTATCTTCTTTGCCGTCATGATGAATGCATGCAGCTCTAATGAGCAACTCGCATTCATGCATCACGCTAACTCTATTGGGTTGACACTCTCCCGAAGGGTTTAATAATGTTTGACTGCAGCCCTGGCGAATCACATGCATGCATCATGATGAAAGAGGGTATACCTCAATAAATCATTATGCCGCATTTAGATGGTTAAGGTGGATGGGGTGAAATGGATTGCCTCTGGGTTGGGGGTAAAAGAGGGTGGTCAGCTTTATTAGCGTTTTCTGGGAAGGAGGGTAGATTGGGTGTTGAGTGGAAATTAAAGGAAGTGATGAAATGAACATGCAAGATGATGTTACTGATGTAATTGTAGATTCCACTTTGGATTGGCTGGTGATTGGTCATTGGACATTACCATTCATGGAAAAAACGCTTTTGATCATTATCGCTCACATCATCTGTGCAAGGTGTCTGCTTTATGACGACGACAAAATGAAACAAAATTGTTGTATAGGCCACTCAAAAAAAAAGTTGTTTCTCATCACTGCGCGCATCTTAAAATTCATGATCTGGTGAAAACTTTTTTTTTCTACATTTTTGATGAAAAAAAAAGCTAAAATTGGAAAAATATAGGCAAATTTGGTATGAAATTAAAGCTTATGCTTTCAGCAGTGCAGTCTGCTGTTAATAACTTGCATTATTACAACCTTTGATGATCAATAAACTCTAAATTACTACGATGTGAAAACTTATCGCGAAATATAAAATTTCCCCGCGAAAAGTGCAAATTTCCCTATTTCATATTTTTCACTGCTTGGTGATGAGAAACAATTTTTTTTGAGAGGCCATAAATGGGCAGTATGGCTAAGGAAATCAAAATGATATTACTAAGGGTTAACTTGAGTTAACTCTGTACTATCAGTGTCAACTCAAGTTGACTCTTGTCCACTCTTGATGTACTGTATAAGCAGAGTCAATAATTGTTTGACACTCAATTTTTACCAGGGCCACATGGAAGACACAGTTGACTCCTTTACTTTTCTGTAGAAGGAACAGACCCTCGAGAAATACAGGCATATCCATCGTAAGGCCTTGCGTGTGGGTGATTCAGGCATGCTCGAATCATGCAATTTGCGCGACTAAAGATTGCATCCTTTCAAGGTTGTCCATCGTGGACTCTTGGGGTTTTACAAATTAGGCCAAAAAAAAAAGAGGTGTGTTTCAGGTTACATGGTCTGAAAATCTAGGGTAGGTAGGTTGGATTTTTTTTTTTTTTAATTCTTTTTTTTTTTACTTTAGCCTGAAAAGTACCCAGAAATCGACTCACAAACTACAATGCCGACTCGCCGACAACCGCCTCGACTCGTGAACTATCAGATCGACCCTTAAATAGCCCCAAAATGACCCAAAATATAAACATTTTTTCAAAATTGCATAAAAATTTCTAGGGTCGGCCCTGTTTTGCTAGGTAGGGTCGGGTAACCTGAAACAAACCTTTTTTTTTATTTGGCCTTATGAGGTGAGCAGGGGAAGAACATTGTCCTGAAAGACATCCATCATTGGCCATAATGTGTACGGCCCATACTAGGTCACATGATGACCCAGCCTGGGTCATATGACATACTGGGTTTCCTCCAGGGTCAGCTATGAGTTGGACATGAACCAAATGAGCTGCAGCTGTGGTGTTACATGGAGCTGGAGAAGGCTCCTAAATCCTACTCCAACCTAAGGTCCTCCACACAGTTTCACATTTAGGAAACTGCACCTCTGGGGACTCTCTGGAGGACAATCACCTTGGACCCTGGAGCCGTTATGTCATCCGACTCACCTGACCTTGAACCCCGATCCGGTTGACCTTGACATCCTAAGCTTCAAAACATATGACTTGAGGTGAAAGATTCAGGGTGGAAGTTGATCAAAGAGATTCCTGTATTTTGATCAAGGATTCGGACTGTCAAAAGGATCCCTTGGTTGTCATCAACAATACCATAAGCATATGACATCAAACAAGCTCTGACAGAGTTAGGCTACATATCAAGAGGTATATGATACTTCTGACTACTTCTGTGAACCTAGATGAATTGTAATGGGTAAGGATTGGTCAGACCCCTAGTATTTAACGATTAGCATATGATATGTAGCCTCCATATCCACATGACACATTCTGAATGTGGTATAGGTAGTCATAATGAATGTGATATAGGTAGTCATAATGAATAATGGCAGATGGAGTGGAGAATGGTGTATGAATATAGTCTCTAATTAGTTCACTTCTCAATGAGAGGCATCCTTTTCACATATTTGGTTTAGTCTTGACTGAACTAAGTAGCATTACTTGTTATAAATAAGTTGCCAATGGGTGAGAATGATTGCCCCAAAGGTATAGAGACCACTCTGCTCCCTGTCACCAGTGTATATCTCATGACAGATATAGTTATGCAGATATTAAAACCAGGTGGCAGTAGCTTGCCATAGGTAGCAAGCGAGGAATAGAATTATGTGGCATAAGGTAGTCATTGGGACAACCTAGGACTTGAGAGTTGTCATTACTGATGAGTTTAGGTCTTCAAATGGACAATACCTAGATTAACAACCTTAAGGTAGTCATTCTGACTACCCAATTATTGTGACTACCTAAGGTCGTCATTATGACAACTTTGGTCTGAATGGCTCAGATGGGTAGTCACAATGACAACCTAAGGTGGTCACTTTGACTACCTAAAGTTGTCAGTTTTGGCATTGTCAAAATGACGACCCTGAGATTTTCAGTGTACATAGAGACTCAGTCCTATATAGCGCCTGATGTATTCACATGTGCATTTTAGTAATTTCAATATTATTTGAATAAAATCCTATATTCATTTACCTCCCGCCATCATGCTACATAGAGACAGAAACAGCCCCGGTCCCTGCACTTAGTGTATATAATGTACGTCACCTGCGTTCTAAAAACACAGGGAAAGGGTCCATTTTCTAGCATTTCCAATGGCCCCTGAATTTCCAGAAAAAGGGGTGCTTTTCTCAAATAATCCCTGTGGATTTTAAGAAAAGGGGGTATTTTTCTTAATAAATCCCCCAGCTTTCCAAGAAAAGGGGTATATTTTGATGGGGATGTGACATTGGCTGGCAATTTACTGGGAATTTTGTTGCATTCCACTGACCCTATAGTACACTCTTTACAATCAAATATCTGTCATTCATAGAGAAAGGGGGCTAGGGGTATGTTTCTAAAACTCCCCGTGTTTTTTCAGAAAAAGGGGGTATTTTTAGACCCCCAAATACCCTTGTTTTGAGAGAAAAAGGGGTGGTTTTTTTACACAAAAGTCTGTGGAATAGGGGGTGTTTTTTAAGATGGAGAACGCAGGTGACGTCCCCCTTTGGGTACTGAGTGCAGGGACCGGGGAAACAGCGTTAAAAGGGAGTCCAGGTTGCCTCAAGAAAGACTCCCCTAATTAAGGGAGTCCAGTTCGCCTATGGGAGTCTAGCCCAGTAGGCACAAAACATTGAATCAACATTGATAAATGGTTGTCAATGTTGATTCAATGTTGATACAATGTTGATTCAACATTGAAGTGATTTTTGTGCCCACTGGGAGGTGACTCTCTGGCCGACCTAAGGGAGTCACCTGGGGGAGTCATATAGCTTTCTGTGTCATATGACTCCCCAAGTGACTCCCTTAGGTTAGCCAGAGAGTCACCTAGACTCCCTCGGGCGACCTGGACTCCCCTAAAGAGGGGAGTCATTCTGGAGGCAACCTGGACTCCCTTTTGGCCCAATTTCTTCTCCCTGTGTAACAGCAACAGAGACCAGCAAGCCCCCTTGGCTTACCCCCCCCCCCCTCCACAACCCCCCCCCCCCATACACCGCCTGACATTACCCTGGGTGGCTGGTCATCCATTGTCCACCCACTGACCCATGTACCTACATGCACCACTAACCCAGACACTGGGCTAACTGAGCCATGTCACCCTACCAACTAGTCATCCTATCAGTGCATGGCATCAGGTATACCAAAGATGGGTGTCTGTTCTGACCAGTCTCCTACTGACCATAGTCTCCCATACACAATGCCCTAGCGGGCAGGTACTGTTGTGGCCTTTGACCTTGGCCGCCATGACAGTTTGACATTGTGGGAGGGGGGCTCCTGGGGCCCGCTGACCCCAAACAGCCGACCTGAGATCTAAATGATATATTGTTTACGTTGCATTTGGTGACACATGGACATTTCAATAGTCAATAGGCATGCATGGCTTTGGACTCGTTCTTACTTGTTTTCCCAGTGGTGCGAAATGGGGGGAAGGGAAATGCAGAGGACATAGGGCAAAGGCACCCCTTTCGGACGCTCCTGGACAACAAAGAAGTAGTCACCTTTGCCTCTTGAATTTGAAACCATAAAAGGATAAGCATTTTGACATGGGATGAGCCATTGGGCACATTATAATATATAGCTTATATTTCCTAGCAAATTGCAATAAATAATATAGTTCAAGAAGAATAAATCCACTTCTTATATACATAATTTCCAGAGGGAGGAAGAAAATAGAAGGGAGGTACATGTAGTAGAAGGGAGCAGGAAGGGAGCAGGAAGGGAGCAGGAAGGGAGCAGGAAGGGAGGGAAGAGAGAGTAACACACAGGGAGGGGTGAGGGAAGGAGCAGGGATAAGGGAGTGATCATTTTTTAACAACAGGGGGGGGGGGTTGGTGGGTTTGGGGAGGGGGGGGGGTCAAAAAGATTTGGACCCCTTGACCGGGGGGGCAACAAAATTTGGACCCCTCTTGGAGGGGGGGTCAAAATAATTTTACTGGTTTTGAGCCAAAAAGCCCGCACGTTACTATGCTTCAAAGGGCCCGGGCGCGAGCCGATTTTCCCCTCGACCGGGGGGTGTAAAAAATCCCCCCCCCCCCCCCCCCCCTGTTGTTAAAAAATGAGAATGGGGCATGAGAAGGAAGCAGGGAGCAGGGAGGAGGAGCTGGAGTGAGCCGCTCCTGTATCTATTACCATCTACCCACTGGGCTAATGTCCACAATAAAGCCCTGCAAACACCCCTGGCTCCCTCCGGTGGCTGCCAGTCCAAGTTACCCTAATAGGGGAGCCCCACCCCCCGGCCGCCGACGACGTACCAGCAAACCGAATTGCACACAGCAGCAAACGACATTTCCCAGGCGCTCCTGTGCTAAACTTGTCCATTCTGTTTTGGCGCGCGCTGGGAAAATTGGATTGTCACAGAGCACAGTGTTTCGTTGGGGTCTTTTTTTGGTGTGTGCAGATGCCAAAGGTACCTACCGGTATATCACAGAGAAAAAAGAATAGAGCGTGAGCTGGACCCTCCCCAGAGTCAAGCATTGCCCGACTAAGGTGAGAGCGTCCACTGAACCTTCAAACTATGTATACAATCAAACTGTGCCTACATTAAAAGTCATATGAAGCGACTACCTTTGCAGACTTAGCCGCCTGATTATTGAATGACAGTCAGGCTACCAGAGTTAACCTAACCCTCATCCCCAGAGTCGGAACAGGGGGGCCAGGGGGCCCATGCCCCCCCCCCCCCCCAATCCTAGACATGGGGAAGGGGGGGCGGAGTATCTTTTGCCCCCCCCCCCCCAAAAAAAAAAAAAAAAAATGTTGGAAATGCTAATAAAATAGATTCATTACTCTATGGTTATAAAAACTAATACCCACAAATTGACCTTAAAATGCACCAAATCATGTCAAATGTCTCAAAATTCCCCCTGACCAAATAAATATTTCAGTGCATCGCTTTTTAACTCTCGGAATCGCGCACCTTTCTGAACTTTGTTTGGTTCGGCTGCCGCCCCCCCCCCCCCCCCCCCCAGAGTCAAGTTGCTTCTGACACCCCTGCTGTGGAATCACAAAGCAGGCAGTGTCTGACTCCCAGGGTCAGCCATAGCGAGAGTCCACCATTGCATGATTTTCATGCTAATGAGAGTCAGGCACGTTGGGCCATGTTGGCGGAGAAAGTCAGGCCCCTGTTAGGCCCTTATCCTACAAAGGCCCTTATCCTTCAAAATTGCCCTTATCCTACAAAAATGTATAGCTTTGTAGTATAAGGGCTGTCAGTCAGGCCCTTATCCTACAAAGTCTGCCCTTATCCTACAAAAATGTTGCCCTTATCCTACAAAACCTATCTATTTTGTAGGATAAGGGTAATCAGTCAGGCCCTTATCCTACAAAATTTCTCTTATCCAACAAAAATGTCCCTGATGCTTTAATTCCTTTGTCACTACGTCTAGCCCAGAGGCACAGGGCCTATAGGTATGCTGTGGGATTAAATTTATTTGATTTCCTTGTGTATTCCAAAATGGTCGCCAGGATGGCTCCCAAAATCTCAGGTCTATTAGATTTCCTTGTGAAATCTACGAAAATAAGGGTTGTCTGGGTGTATAGTGCATTTATTAGGCCTGACTGATAGCCCTTCTCTTACAAATCCTCACTAGTAAAGATTTTTTAGGATAAGGGCAATTTTCTAGGATAAGGGCTTAACTGATTGCCCTTATCCTAAAAAATATAATAGGTTTTGTAGGATAAGGGCAACTTTGTAGGATAAGGGCCTGACTGAGAGCCCTTATCCTACAAAACTATATATTTTTGTTGGATAAGGGCAATTTTGTAGGATAAGGGCTTGACATGTGTTTTGTAGGATAAGGGCACATTTTGTAGGATAAGGGCTTGACTGACCCTCTTTACAGTCAAAGTGTTGGTTTTTGCGACACATGCCTCACTGTTTCCTTTTCCTCTGTATAGTCATGGACGTGTTACATATATATACACACATCAGAATAGTGGTAGCAATGACACAAGTGTCTCCTAAATAGCAAATATTCCACTTTTTTCACCGTTTTACAGAAATTATCTACGATCTGTCCAGCATCACGTTGAAACTCGACAGCAGCATATTTTATTAAAACAACAACACCAACAACACTGATAGACAGATACATGCATTAACCGCGTTTATATGACACATTCCTCTCAATTTCTTCATCAATATTTCATCACACATAATGGCCTGCACTTTAGTACAGATTATACTGTCAATGCGTCTTATAAATATTGACGATTTAACTCCCCATTAGAAAGAGCTTAACTTTAACACATGCATTTGAGCTGTGACACGCACCATTAGCCTATGTCACAATATTTCATGTCTGACATTGTGCAATAAAAGGTAGTATGTAATAGGTTGTGGTCAAAAGGAAGAGTACATTAGGACATTAGGGGCCAGGCAACAGTAGGCACATCCATTAGGATCTCACGCAATTCCTAATGCATTATACATGTACGCATTAAGTTATTGGGATGTGCCAAATATATGACAAATGGTTCCCAAAATGCATATATCGTATTGCAGTATCGGTGTGTTTGTGTATTTATCTACTTCTGTCTGCCTGTCGGTCTGTCTGTATGTGACTATCTCCGTCTGTCTCTGTCTGTCTCTCTGTCTTTCTGTCGCTGTCGCTGTCTCTCTGTCTCTCTTTCTTTCTCTCCTTTCCCTCTGTATACCTCTGTATCTGTTCGTATGTCTGTCGTGCTGTTGCTCTTTCTGTCGCTGTCTGTCACTATCTATCACTACCTGTCTCTGACTGTCTCTTCCCATGTCTGTCTGTCCCTCTTGCTTTCTGTTTGTCTGTCTCTGTCTGTCTCTCGTGTCTCTCTGTGGCTCATTGTCTCAGACTCCTAGCTCCCCCATGTACTTATCATTCTTCCACGTTCCTAAATTTATTATCCTCTTTCTGTCTCTTTCTCCGTCTATCTCTTTCTCCCCTTTCTCTCATCCTCTCTCTCCCTCTCTCTCTCTCTCTCTCTCTCTCTCTCTCTCTCTCTCTCTCTCTCTCTCTCTCTCTCTCTCTCTCTCTCTCTCTCTCTCTGTCTGTCTGTCTGTCTGTCTGTCTGTCTCTCTCTCTCTCTCTCTCTCTCTCTGTGTCCCTCACTCTGTCTCTCATCCTACCCCCCTCCTCCACACAGACACATGAATGCCTATATATTCAGTAGCACTATCAAATACATGTATACATGATAAATGAACATAAGTAGACCGACTGTAGCACCCAAATTTGCTCTCTTTCGCAAACACAAATACCTTTCAAATGCCCAGAGTGCAAATATCACTGACAATGTAAATTTAACGTGATTCGTGTCTACAAGCATGAACAACTCAAAACCCCGTGAACAAATACACAGAGGCTGGGTGCATGCATGCCCTCCTTGCCCTCTTATTTCAGTATTTGTCCCCCTAAAGCAGCACCGTTCAACATCCTGAATCCTTGATAATCTCATCAGATAACCTTATGCTTCAACCACCCCACTGACCACCCACAACATGCACGTACACATCAAACATACCCCCCCCCCCCACCCCAACAACCATTACAAGCCCTACCTATTCTTCTACATGTACCAACCCCCTTCTGACCTAGCTTAATTATTCACCTGTTCCCCGCATGGTGTCACCACTGCTCTGTCATCAGCCGGCTGGGTGGATGCGGCGACACGTGGAATTGTAAACGGTATTCAGCGTTAACATGTGTACACATGCAACACATTAGACATTAGGCATTAGTCATGGTGTCATCATGGTGGTATACTTATGTGTATCATGTTGGAAAGATGAAACAAAGCTTTTCTTTTGTATCTGTCACTTAATGGCAGTATTGTATACCATTTATATATCATCACGTCAAGTATCACAATACAAATGTAGTATGTACATATACATGTGCCTCCACATGGGTAAAAATCGACACGGGCGACACAGCGACACGGCCGTTTTAAAAATCGACACCGGCTACACAGCCCTTTTAAAAATCAACGGACACAGACATCTTTATTATGCCCTAGTAGTTCTATATAAATAAAAATCGACACAGAAATAGCTCTTTTGCTAAAGATCGACACGGCGACACAGTCAAATCTCTGGGGACCCATGTAGAGGCACATACATGTAAGATAACTCTACATTGAAAATACTTCTGGGAGTGGAGGAGGACAGAGTCAGATACAACTTGCCTCCAGTGGACTGTATTACAGTTACCCGGTGGCTCGAACAGAGGCCTTTATAAAGAGGTGAATCCAGGGTGTTCCGAACTGCTCCAAACCGCTCCAAACTGCTCTTCCTTGCTCTGGTCTCTCTTCAGCGCCTGATATATAAATGTACTTTCCATAATGTCCCATGCGGGCAATACTAAATATCTTATCTCAAATGTCTTCAATTCAAAAGTGTTTTTTTTTAAATTTCATCGGCATGTAAACCATGTATTAATTCAAATGGTTATCGCATTGATCACTTTTAAAGTATCATTTTAAGTATCGTAGGCACACAAGGTCACCCCTTCATTGGGAGTTTCCAAAAGAAATGCAACATGTATATTCAAATTGTGATAAACAATATGCCCTAGGTGATTGGAGTTTATCATTATACATGCATGCAGTCTAATGGCGTGTTGATGCTGGTTTATACTGGGTGATACTAGATGATGCTGTGTGATACTGGGTGATACATGGTGATGCTGGATGATGCTATGTGATACTTGGTGAAAGAATAGAGCACTATATCAATATGAATGATGAAGACAATAAAGACTAATTAAAAAGAAAATACTTTCAATGATAAACCAGGCCTGAATGTGAACACCCATTAATGTCGCCGTATAGGCTATTTGGCAGGGGCGTGGCAAGCAGTTTCAAAGTGTGTGTGTGTTGGGGGGGGGGCAAGGGGGTTTATGGCCAATTTTGACCTTTTTGGGCTTGACCTTTTAGGTTTGGCCTTTTTTGGGGTTGCTCAAAAGTGGGACATGTCCCCCCCCCCCCCCCCGGTTACCACGCCCCTGATTCAGCTTTGGTGCCACACCTAAGGTGTGGACAGGGTTTAGACGGTATACCTTGTGCAATGAACCTTGCAGGCAGACAGTATGGTGATGTCAACCATGGCCGGAAACCGTATGATAAAACTTTCATCATGCCATGACTTCACACACCAGCTCTCAGAGAGCCGTGCCTGCCCACCACGTACAGATATTCCCACGCATATGGAGGGGAAGAGGTGTTGAGGGGAGGGGGGTCCGCCTTTTGTTTGGTCCTGGTCGCCTTTCTATTGTGCAGCTATACTTTCATCATCGGCGATGAATGTAATATGACTGTGAAAACCAATATGGCACAGCTGATTGGGGATTTATCATTTATGACATGGTGGCATGGCGTGCTGATGAGGATGTGAGTGACAGTTGTGAGGCCACTTTGACAGATCTTGTTTAAATCATTTACGACGGAAATACACATAGGAAGACCTAGGGTACTCTTTAAGTCGATTAATTCAGGTGACTTTGTGGAGTTAGTATTAGTATTTTAAGATTTTATATGCTTGGCTTTGAAGACTTCTTTCAAATATCCCTCTGTAAAACAGCTTCTATAGTATATGTCCATAGATCCACTATCCTGGGGGGGGGGGGGGGGGGGGGGGGTACCGTCGTCATAAGGTCCAATCAATAGGGGGTGGTTGCAACAGTCATAACTATATTGAATTTATTTTTTTACAGATTCATTTATAATTAATCCATCAAATCAAAGGTTCTGTTTATGTTAATCAAGACTATCTTTCTGTGAGCTTAAAATTCAGCTATTTATAACCAAAGATGAGTATGATATATACCAAGGGTAGGATTCAATTTTCAGTAACTAGGGAATATTCGATAGAAAATTAAATTATTTTGTTATTATGCCCAATGTATCTATATATCTTGATACATCTTGATATATGATGCCGATGCCGATGGATTAACATACAATAACTGTTATTAAGTGTATCTCTCTTTTTTTTGCTTTTAGTATTGATGCAGTATGGTATTATTAAATAGTCACCTCTGACTAAGAATTTCAGTCAATGTGCATTTCCTCAATACGACTCTCTTTAGCCCACTGAACTCGAAGCATCCATTAGATCTACAAGTGTGTGGATTCTGTATACATCCTCATTGTTGATCTGGTCCCAACCACCTCACGCCATAGTTTGTTCTTCAATAGACACTAACCCCTCCCCCTGCCCTTGAAGGTGTATACAACATTTATATTCTAATCAGCATGTGTAGTCAGCTTGAAACATGCACCTGGTCGACAAGGTACAAACCGATAAATCATTGATGCCAGACAAAAGGGGCATATGTGTGTGATGCCCAGGCATGCATGGCTGTTATGGTATCAGTGGGGTCAGAGTGGTGGAAATGAATGTTGTCATTTTTGACAAGGGGAGGTTATCAGATGGAATAGGTAATGTCCAATGAATATGTGGTTTGACTGATGTATTGATCATGTATATTTGTTTTTAACTTCCCACGATGTTGTAGTTTAGGTTGTACAGCTATTTCTGGAGTAGGTTTATTGTCTTTAAGGGGGCACAATAGGGTAAAAAAGTAAAACGGTTGATCATACATATTTCAGTAGAATTACTTTAAAATTACACATGTTATATATGGTTATGACCGTAGAAAGTATCTACATCAATTTTTTTCCATTATTTTGCGTTGCAATGGATGTGGAATGAAATTAGAACAAAAACGTTCATTTTTGGATTCTTTTCATTAAAATGGATTTATGGGATGGAAAAAGAGTACCATTTTTTGGTAACCAGGCAACTTTGAACTGCTCTGTAGACCTTAATAATTGAAATATCAATAAAATAAGAAAAACCGCCCTCTGTAATCACACAAAAAAATCATTTCAATTTTTTTTTTTAAATTGCACAATATTTCTACACAAAAGTGCATTTCTTATGAAAAGAAGCTAGATATTTTCTATGGTCATAATCATATATAACATGCTTAGTTTTAACACATATCTACTGAAATATACATGATCAACTGTTTTACTGGATCTACCCTGTTGTGCATATATAGAGTATAAGGAATATTGTCCTCCTGAAAGGATACTAAGTAAGATAGATCATATCCAATATTGGGCCTTGGTTTTGTGTAAACAATGACAATTGAATACTGGCTCAGAATCAAAGTTAAAAGGACCCTGATGGTAGGCAACTTACAACTTTACTACATGTATGCACCTAATGCACACACGAAAAGTTATATTTGCAAATAACAACGCATTCAATAAACCTAAACAATTATTGATGGATGTCCGAGGGTCAGAATATTATCCTTTTGGGTGGCTTGGTCAAAACAGCTATTACTACCGTATGAATAATAAAATATCAGTTGCCATTGTAATCAGTTGCTTCAACATTAGCCTGCAAGACAAAGCTCTGAAACGTCATTAATTATTACAATAGTACTGTACATATAAAAACTACAGGGAAATACTAACCACTGTATTATCATACATTATATAGTATCATTAGGTTTCCATATACCGGTACATGAAGTAGAGAAGATACATCAGCAGCATGACCAGGTTCATATACTCACAGCCCTGGGTACTGTTGGGAAGAAGTCATATTCTTTTACCGTATAGTTATTATCAGAAGCTGGCAATTCATTTAACTGTTAGAAAGTGGGAGTGTAGACAGTACTTAGTAGTGGTAGTCTTATACTGTGATATTTGCCACTATTAGATCTATGCCGATACCATTTTTTAGATGGATGAGCAGCTGGTACTTACACCATTATATTATATATCCTGATACAGTATTCTATCTATGTTATTCAAAAATATATAGAAAATAAACATGGTGTTCTTTGATTCTCTGGGTTGACTCCATATTGAACAGACTATGCTCACTGCTCTGAGAGTGGCCAGCTGAGAAACCACATGCTAAGTGGATTTAGCTTTGATTTAGATTTGCTTTGTCCTGTCAGTGGTTGGTATCTTCCAGCTCTCCCCAAACCCATTGTTCTCCTCCCCTTAAGATGACCCATGGATCCCAGACCCCCTCCCCACCCACCCCACACCCTCCCGTACATCCCACCAGACACCGTGATTACAAAGACCCTTGACCAGTCACCTGACCTCTCAGGGTCATCCCCTGTGACGTCATAGTTGATCACAGAACAGGTACCCCACCTCTTGCCCCCTACTCTCTCTCCTCCCACTCCCCACCCCGGACCCCCTACCCCCACCCCCGACTACCAGCATCAGTGGGAGATGTCCATTGACTTGTCCTGTCCCCTTGGTGAGTTCTTCCCTCCATCATTGAAGGGGTCGGCCGTTAAGAACGCCTGCGTTTTGTCAGCGTTCCTTTGATTTCCGGTCAGTCACGTGACTCTCGCGCCCAGGTCTCGCGAGATGGGACGAGACGAGATCAAAAGGGGACAGGGGCGCCACCTCGTGAGAAACAGCGGCGTCAGAACAAACGTCAATGGACGTTCAGTTTCTGTCATGGACAGTTGGAAATTAAAGGTGTTGGATGGGACTAAAATACCTTCATTATTTAAATAATCGCTGCCTTCGCCTTAGAAGGCGAAGAAATCAATGACATGAGACCCCTGTGGTAAAAAGAGGAGAAAGGGGAGGGCTTCTTCTCCCCTCTCACCCCTTTCTTGTGTGATCGGGTCCTTCACAAAGTGTTTTGTCCATGTAAAATGTAAAACATTATGCTGTTGGATAGTGAAGGAATTTGCTGATCATTTGAAAGTTAATGATGAAATGTGAATTGCCTTTGGTCTTTTTTGTTGTGGAGTGTTAATACCAAAATCATTTCTATTGGCTTTCTTCCCCCGCGTGCATCATGTATTGCCATCGCAATTCAACAGGAGGCAGAGATGTTATTTTGAATTTTGCATAAGCATATTAAAGTGAAGATACAAAGTTTTGCTAAGTTTAATACAAGGGTTTACACGATTATATCGCTTTGCTCACTTATTAAAAGGTACTTTGTACTTATTAAAAGTTCAAACGTTGGTTAATTTATAGTATTGGCCTTTATATACTGGGTAGGCTAAGGGAGGATTTTATAACTGTAGTTTGCGAGGACAACTTCAAACTCCTACGACTGTGGTCGTGATCAGATGAAAAGAAAGCAGAACTATATAACGATGAATCATGGGTAAACTTGCATATAAGAAATATATTGCATATAAGGGAGCGGCCATTTTTTTAACAACCGGGGGTGGAGTTTCGGTTGCAGGTGCCGAAAACTATTGCCTCCCCTCACCGAGAGCGTCCAATGTCTGGCTCAGATATGATAGACATAAAGAGTGTATATTATAAGTATTAGATGCATGTTGTGTGAATCTAATCACATCTAATATCGCTCTGACACTATATGTCATTCATCCACTTGAATGTACACCTCCAGCCCACTACCAATCCGCACCTGTACCATAGCACCATACATAACACCTAGACCATAATATAATTATCTATTAAAGAGCCAAAATATTGACAGATGGCCATTACGATATCTGTCAGGTATTATTCTATGCAAATGGGCATGTTTTCCCAGAAAACACGGGTATACTGCTGGCAACCCATAGCCTAGCAGTAAGTGATAATGGACTCCCGCTAATAGAAGCCACCCAAGCACGACCTATAATAATCACTTGGACAAAACACTCACAATGATTCTGATTTCAACATTCAGGGGCCAATAGTCCTCTAATGTGCTATGTACTTTGTCATCATGATACTTGACTGCAGCCCTGGTAAATCCATCGCCGGAGCTGCATTCATGCATCATGCTGACTCTTCAAGGGGAAATCAGCCCCATATGATCAGTACGACGCTCGGATGCAGCACTGGTGAATTACTCACCAGGGCATTCATTAAAGCACCATGTGGCCCTTAGAGTGTTAAACCAGCCCCCCACCCCCCTGAATATCAACTCCAACCAAACCTAAACACAATGTGCCTGACTCAAATGGTCTCTTTGTCTCCCACCCGCCACACACAACCCTCCCACAAGCCACTCCCTGCCCCTGCCAGATTTTCATCATCCATATTTGATCATGTTTCACCCAGAAGCTGGCGAATTACATTAAGTTCAGTTGATCATTGGCGATGACGAGGTGCAGCTCTCCCCCTTGATTAGAAGCGTGGGAACACGAGGGGGGAGGGCTGGGATTGGATTATCCCCCCTCAGGCCCCCTTGGAGAGATTACCCTCCGCTGATTAAGAATCGCACTCGCCCCGTCAATTTGCTGCTGAATTATTATTGGGATGTCAATTACACTAAGCAAACACGGTCCCATATGTTGACCCAGTAGCCCTGTGTGTGCCTGGGAGGAGGGTATGGATGGGTATAGAGGGGTAGGTAAGTGGTCTGCATAGTGTAGGGGTGGGAGGGAGGGGAGGGGAGGGAGGGAGGGAGGGAGGGAGGGAGGGAGGGAGGGAGGGAGGGAGGGGGAGGGAGGGATGGAGGGAGGGAGGGAGGGAAGGAGGGAGGGAGGGAGGGAAGGAGGGAGGGAGGGAGGGAGGGAGGGAGGGAGGGAGGGAGGGAGGGAGGGAGGGAGGGAGGGAGGGAGGGAGGGAGGGAGGGAGGGAGGGAGGGAGGGAGGGAGGGAAGGATGGCCGAGGTGGAGGGGGGGGGTATGTGAGTCCAGCACAACAGTGTCACCTGGCATCATGATAATGATGCTAACTTGTGAATGTTACAATATAATAAATATGGATTTTAAGTCATATAATCTAGATAATCTCTGCAGCCAAAGGAAAATGACCCTCCAAGGAAAAAGGTCCATTATGAAATTGATATCGTAAGCTTGCTAAAGTATATTTGATTACCATAATGTATGATTTTTAGTTTTGGAGAACTGGCTTCTAAAATATCGATGGGCACTGCATCCGCGCAATGCCAAAAGTCTTATTGTTTAAGATGTCTCTATCTAATTAGCAAAGTTACTTGAAATGATTATGCTCATTCTGTTTTCATCATAAATATTCCTGTGAGCCCTTCTATCTACTGGTTCTTTGTTATTTAGAATGAACATCATGTTTTTAGGACAGCCACTATGTGTACAAAAGAAACAACTCTGTGGCAACACGTTCTTCCTGCATTCCAAATATGGAATCTATGCACCAAAATGGAATCATCTCAAGAAGTGTATCACAATTTTAAATATTGTATTGCAGTACATGCATAACATAATTCCGTATCATATCTCAAAAAGAGCTCTAAACTGCTGTAATATTGCCAAAGATACAGGACGATGTGTGAGAAGCCAAATGGAAAGGATGCTCTGTACCTCTTTTTCTGCTCTGAGCTGCTCCACACTAACTGCAGCCACTGGAATAAATCCTTTGATCTTGCCATGATGGCCCACTGGTACTTTGCTATGATGATTAGTGTATGTTTGTGAGTAACTTTCTCTAAATCATTCTCCAACATGAAAGCTTATGGTTTTAAAGTTAATCGCCCAAACCTAACATGTTGAAAGTGTAACCACAGATCTGCCTCCCATCTCAGGGGCCTGTTATGACTTCAGTGTGGCATGTTTAGACGGACAACTCTTGTGTCATGTGTTCATCTTCTAAAGACTTCTCTTAGTTTACTTGCACATACTATTTTATTTTAATAAAATTGAAAGGTGTCCCATACCACTCACAACAGGGAGGCTCTCCACTTTGTCCGGTCTTTTGAAAACTTATTTCTTTTTGAAAAAGCAGCAACCAGGATGTGGGAGGCCTTTTTCTTTTAAAAACGTTATTTTAAAACTGACGGTATTGGCCCTACAACTACGGTCACTCGTCTACCCATTCCTCTCCATTACTTTGATACACACGTGTAGATTGTAGACCTATTGCGATAGAACAGAGGCGTCGGAAGCAAATCTTCATTGGGGGGCCCAGGGGGGGGGGCCCACTCCAACCAACTTTATGTATCGGTTTTTATGCATGATGTATCATATATACACACTTATATTTGATTGTATGGAAAAGTAGTATTTGAGCCCCCTTTAGTTCTAATTTGGAGCTCCCTCTGCACCCACATTTCCCTATGTGGGAAAGTAATAATTGGAAATTATGTGTGCCATATGACATGCCTTGACAAATTTGGGGGGGGGGCAAACATATTCAGCCCCTCCCCTCCTCAGTGATTGATCACAAGGGAGTCCAGGTTGCCTCCAGAATGACTCCCCTCTTGAGGGGAGCCCAGGCTGTCTAAGGGAGTCTAGCTGACTCTCTAGCTGACCTAAGGGAGTCACCTCGGGGAGTCACATAGCTCAATGGGTCACCTTAGAGAGGGGAGTCATTCTTGAGGCAACCTGTAGGCCTACTCCCTTTTGATTCTGTTTCTTCTCTCTGTGCACCTATTATTAGTCGGTATTCACTATACCTATGCCCTAAGAATCTGAATTCTGAATGAGAGTTATAAATATGTAATGGGTACCGGTAATGGGAAATCCCAAATGCGACACGAACATGATACGGTGAGCATGGAATTCCAGTTCAGACCACAGGGCCATTTGATACATTAGCTTACGATTATGGAGAGGTCAAAACAGAACCATGATCTTCCCTTGAAATGCCAGCCCCGGCATTGATACTGGTTGCTCTTTTCAACCGTCCCATACTTGGTGTCAATCTTTAACAGAAAATACTTGAATTTCAGGTCTTAAATTTCCAGAAGTACAGGCAGAACTTTGCCCATAATGTTCCTCAGAAGTGCTTCGGGAACGTTCACAAATGACGTCACCCATTTGCGACCCTTTTGAAGACCCCCATCCTATTTATTTCTTTATTTTGGCAAATCGGCCAATACTAACGTATGGCCCGATAGCCATGTTTTATCACTAAATCAAAAGACTCCCAACCCCTAGCCGGTGACGTCATTTGTGAACGTTACCTTATGTAAAATGCTTCTCATATGTGTAAGCGTCTCTGAGCTGATTCTGGAGAGGAGCTGCTCAGTTCTATATACAATGTAAAATAGATAATCATGACTTGCAATGTTTATATCAGATGAGCGTATAGTACGTTACAATGAAGAATTACAATCAACTGAATAATAGTACCCCCTCTTCCAAATCCCTACACAAATCAACACAAAGCTCATAATATTCCTTGATAATTATGTCTGAAGGAAATAGTTATAAAATTGGGGGAAATCGATACATTACATTTTTCTCTCTTTTTATACTTTGCCAGATATGATTCATAAATACCATACTGGAAGAATCTAATTATTTTAGTTTCCTGGTTATTCTTGGCTTTTCTATTTTTGCTCAGCCTAATTCATTAGGTTTCTTGGGTGTAATATTCTATTAGGATAATCATGGTTTCCTTGTCCCAACAAAAGCCTGAGTCAGCCAAGGCTGGCTGTGTGTATAAGTTCTGGTACCGGCCGCCATGTTTTGGCCAACTGTGCTGGCGTTGGTGGCCCCTAATTGGTTTGCCCGCGCGCAACACTAGACCCCCGAGACGAGGGTAAACAATCTCGACAGAGCGCCAATCACTGGGCTGGGGATTTTACATTATACGCGCTAATTATTGTTTATCGTGTATTAATATCGCCCGCTGACCAATATCTCTTTACCCGCTGTTAATTACTCCGCGCCAGGAAATAGTCCCGCCCCCCCTCTGCTCCTCTCCCCCCCTCTCTCTGCCACACCCACCTACACACCGCCCTAGACACACATACACATAGCAGTCGTTTATGGTTTAGGCTGTGGAGGTGGTATTGGAGAAGGAGGAATCGACAGGGGTCTTATAGAATCCCCCCTCCCCCCTCCCCCCCTCCCCCACACCAATCCCCTTCTACCCAAGTCGTGCAAACACAGCTGAGATCGAACGCGGATCGAATGTAGACCCAAGCTATATTCGCCAGCATGTTAAGTTGGCAGAAGCCCTGATGAATTGATTAATTCTTATTTGTGGCTAAAGAAAACATTTTCATTCTCCCAACAAAAGACGCTAGTTGGATTTCGCCCTGAAGATATTATATTATGGGCGAGTCTGGGGAGTGAGGGGAGGTGGTTGATGTGACAGGGGTGTATACTTCCAAGGACGGCCACAAATTAGATCTTCAGTGACTGGAGGATAGGGGGAGGGGGAGCAAATTATATGCGCATACAAAAAAGGAAATATCAAGTAAAATATAGAATATACATGAAAAAAATATCCCATTATAATGTCATAATCCCCCCTTTTCTTCGGGCATGCTGAGGTTTCCGAGGCCACTTTACTGGCTTGGAAGGCGCCTGGCATGGCCGTCAATGGTTTAATTTTCATCTGTTTACTTACAATTATTAAAATCGACCGGTGGACAGTAATCTTACACGGAAGCCATTAACGCGCCAAAATGGCCGCAAAATGTCGGCTGCCAGGCCGGAAGTCGGGCCTCAATGCACAAAAGGGGTGGAAACTGTCTCCGGCTGCAATGGATTCTCTACCGTATTCCTGCCTTATGAAGCTGGTGTTTTTTTAAAGGTTGAATTGACGTTGAATGCTCTTATTATCTAGCTCAAATGTGACAACTTATCCCTTGATGGTATTAAATTGTTAATTCCCAGAACCAAATTTCATTTTCATTCACATCAAAGAAGAAAGCGGAGACAGGCTTAATTTCGCGGGGAAATACACACGTCGGTTTTATTCTGATTACCTTATATTAATTGCCCCATCCAATGAAAATTTAATCTATTATAATTAAAATCGCTAAAAACGTAATAGTTTCATTGCACAAATCAGGGAAGCCATTGGGGACTTCAGTAATTTCAACCTTCCAGGTCCATTTCTCATTTAGTAGGACTCAGGCCCTGCGTTCCGGAATTAAATAAGGGAGCGGACATTATTGAACAATGGGGGAGGGGTGAAAAATGTTGATTCCTCAAGAGGGGAGGCTGGGAAAAGATATCCCATTTTTTCAATGCATGTGTTACTATGGGAGTTCTCCTACTGTTCAAATGGGGGGGTCAGAAAGATACCCCTCACAGAGAAAAATGTGAGTGTCAGCTGGACTCTCCCCAGGGTCTAGCACTGACTCACTCAGGTAGGAGAGTCTGCTGGACTTTCACTTCCATTAAACCACAGTCAGGCTGAGCCTCCTTTGATAGTCCCATGATGTTACTCCCTTTTAAGAGTCAGCCTGATCCTTGAATGACAGTCAGGCAAGACAAATCTTCACACCAGAGTCAGCCAGACTTTCTTTCCACAGTCAGGCAATGTCTGACTCTGAGATGAGGGTCAGTTAGCCTGTGGTTTCTTTGTTTGCTACCAGGTGGGGACACAATACAGTATTAGACTTACTGGTAGAATATACGACACCATTCTTGTGGATTTGGAAATTATATACATTAAGATCCTGGGATCACCTCTGACATTATGTTGGTATAGATGTATCTCTATGTTGTTACAAACCTAAATGACTTGTGGTCTGTGATAGCAGACCATTGTATGTTCAGGACAACAATATTATGTTGTATGAGATTTCTTTATAAGTGTCAGGTAGGCCATATAAATATTTTAGAACATTATCCCCCAATGCAAATAAGCAACTAGTCTTACTGTTCAAAGAAGAGTTGAGCTATACCTGACTTTCATTGAGGCAAAGGTTCAGTATTGCTAGACTCACATCTGTATGTGAGTCCAGCTTGGCTGGACTCTCGTTAACCAGAGTCTGGCATCGCTGTATTCTCGCAATATGGAAAGTCCAGCATTGCCAGACTACCCTTAGTGCGAAAGTCAGGCAGTGCTGAACTTTCATAAACAAGGGTCCAGCACTGCCTGACTCTCGTTGTAATGAAGGTCAGGCAGTGCTGGACTCTTGTTGTGATGAAGGTCAGGCAGTGCTGGACTCTCTCTACAGTCAAAGTCAGCTTGACTCTCATATGCGGTTGCTTTTGGCATCATGGGCCTGACTATGGCATGTGAGTCCAGCTGACTCTCATATTTTCCTCTGTGCTCTCAAAGAGGGGGGGGGCTGAAAAATGCACATCAAAATGCTCTTTGTTAAAAGAACATTAATGATCGCTCCCCAAATAAGAGATGCATTATTTCTATCTTTAATCAAAATTATTCAATTTCAAGAGAATAATAACAGTCTACATTGTGTAGAGATATTATATATCCCCCGTCCATACAATATGAATCAAATATCCTACAGTCAGGTCTGGGAGTCAGATATTAAATCAGCATATTTCGAAATAAGAAAGATTTATTGCTCTGAGATAAAGTTATTATTGAAGACAGGGACAGATTACTATTCTTCAAAGAGTCATACTTCCTGTGGGTATTCATGCATATGCCAGTATACAGTTTTGATTATGTAACCTACATGGGGTAAATATTGGGAGGCCCAATCTGTATCCATGGAACTGATCTCCTAAGGGTATAAGTATGCCTACGGTGTCAATACCAACCTGCTTCACTACCAAGGCCAAGGGGAAAAGGGGTTGGAGTTCATGTTCTTGTTATGATTTTGATCAAGATCAATACAACGGTGTGTATGGCTTACCTTTAGTTATTATAATCCATATGTATAATTATAATCCTTCTTCGGTATAGTTGATTATAAAATTAATCCACAAGGGAATATATGTTATACATGTATAATGTGTGGAAGGTAAAGCATCTTTAAGTTTATTGCCATGATTCCCATACTGTGATCCTCTGCATGGTAAAAGTCACCAACATTCCATTAGTCCAACTTTTCAAAATCCAAACACTATCGTGAAACAGAGAAACTCTCTATTTTCAAGTGGCCTAATATTATTACTTCAATTAAGCCACTGTGTAGTGTAGGCCCTTGTTGGCCACACTGTAAAAAATTCCTGTTGAAATTACGGGGAATCAGTGTAAAATTTGACGGTTTATCACCTTATGTGATTTACGGTGAGACAGTGTCAAATTCATTACTTTTACATTGAACATCCGTAAACTAGTACAGTGAAACGACATTTTTTCATTTACGGTGAATCTCACATTAAATATTTGCCCACCAGGCGGCAGCCTGGGAGATATGAGTCAAACCTCTCACTTTAAAACGTATCTAAATGTGTTAAAATAATTACAATGTCCAATATCCTCATTAACCACAGGGTCAATCTTGAAGCCTTTGGTACATTACAGATAACAAATATATAATTTCCCTTTCTATATCAGTGGGAACAAGCAAGGATTGTAAAAACACCCATTTTATGGTAATTAGAAATATACATATTCACACTGCTGTCAGAGTTATTTTGTAACAATCCTAGAGTATCCTTTGCTCATGGATTATACTTGCATATTACTGTGAGGCATTCAATTATGTCTCTCATGGCCTAATATTTACAGGTCTGAAATTAAGTTGATATTATGAAATATACAAGTGAATCAAGAAAAATGAGAATCATCAGTGAATAGCAGAGAATCATCATATAATCATGATGAATCACCGTTAAATGACAGCGGAAAAGCTCCGTAAAATTTACGGGGATTAGGAGAATATGATGACCGTAAAAAAAAACAGTGAAAGCTTGGCATTAATTGTTGCCAGTGAATCACCGTAATTTCACGGGATAATTTTTATAGTGCAGTACATGTATGGGAGGTAACTAGTGTCACATATGTATACCTACCCCACACAATGAAAGAGGCAATATAAGTAGTGGTGGGAAACTAGAGAAGGCCCCAACAGGCCAACAGCCACCGAGATCCTGTGTCAGCATACCATAGCCGAGTCTTTGTTGGCAAAGCAGCGGTCAACAATAAACCGATTTGCTGCAATTGATTACCTGTCTCATGTGGCAGGTATTAATAAGTATGTGGATTATTTTTTCATTAGGTAGGAAGCTGTGGATGAGTTGCAGCCCGAGATGTGCGTGTAATGACGTTAAATCAACGTTATATACATGCATTTGATGTGTTTCCTCATAATGTTTAATTAAACGGTTGGTTTTTTTTCATCTATGTAACCTCATAGCAGTTTGTTTATTCTATGTGATGCTTCCGTTATAACCAGGAAAAAATGGCAAATGGAAGGAGACCTGTGTGTATCATTACACTAGTTCAAAGTTGAGTTCCCGTCTTTAACATTGGAATAACATTGATTCAAAACATTAATCTACTTGCGCCGAAAGGTTTATGGTTTAACTTGATACACAAGATAGACAAGGATGTTCTAGAGCGTTGTTACATAAGGTTGATATGTACATCTTTCTGTAAAATGCAAGCCAGACAATGGAAGACAAATGTCAACCAATTGTAGGGGTCGGATTCCCCGTACCCTGGTGGAGAGCCCGAAGGGGTGAAACACCTGGGTAATCCTCCCCCTCTGTACCATACCGATCCAGTAACGTAGGGAGAGGAGAACAGTCAGACACGGGTTGGTAGTGTAATGGTTAGCATGCTTGTCACCGGTGCGAGAGGTCTGTGGTTCGATTCCCGGCCCATCCAATGACTAAGTTTTCCGCGACCTCTACACAATCATCAATAAGCCTTTATATAAGCAGTATAACACGTGACTCAACTCTATACTGACCAATGAGTAGTATATCAAAATGGATATTTGCACCAGCAAATAAAGTAACAATAACCATCATATTATATTTTGTATTTTTATAGTCATATCTGATTAAACAAGGAAACACAACATTGGAGAGTGAAGAACTGTCAATGCTTTCTAAGTTTAATGTGAGAAGTTTAATATGAGTAAACTATCTTAATCACTTGAAGTACATGTTTTAGTCATACTGATGTAGTTTCTGTGTGATACACTTTGTCTGTCATATCCGGCTGCCATACTCATGCACAGAGAAAAGAAACAGCGTCAAAAGGGAGTCCAGATTACCTCCAGAATGACTCCCCCCCCCTCTAGGGGAGTCCAGGTCGCCTAAGGGGGCCTAGGTGACTCTCTGGCTGGCGCAAGGGAGTCACCTCGGGGAGTCATATAGCTCTCTGGGTCACATGACTCCTGCAGGTGACTCCTTTAGGTCAGCCAGAGAGTCACCTAGGCTCCCTTCGATGACATGGACTCCCCTAAACAGGGGAGTCATTCTGGAGGCAACCTGGGCTGACACTGCTACAAGGAGTGATGTTTCGGAGGCTTTTTCATAACAGACATGTGAAAAATATTAGATATTAAATTACTTTGTCATAATGCGCAGTACTGGAGAAGTGAGTACTACGGTCAAGTGAGCCTATGAAGAAGTGAGTGTCGTAGAGAAGTGAACAACTGGGAGAACTGAGTAGCAGAGAGAAGTGAACGCCTTGGAATGCATACTGGATAATTCGGTAGGGTGCCAGTATTAAAGGCATAACACATATCCCAAACAATCTTTAAAGTTATAATAGACTATAAAGATATCCCACATGATCTTAAAACCATATCCCATAATAGTCCGCAGATATCATGATGCTGTTTAGTTGGTTGTAAAAGGCCTACACATGATGTGTCGGGGGCTCTTCCCATGCACTCACTTTTCTACTTTTTTTTTCTTTTTGGTGGTTTTTTTTTCATGGGATCTGAGTCATTATTCGTGGTATTCACTTCTCTTTGGTACTCAGCTCTCCTATGGGGCTCACTTCTCCATGGTAGGCTATGGTTGTCTATGGGTTCACTTCACCGTGACACTCGCGGCACCTCCTGTACTCTATACTTCTTTTATGTTATCCGGTACATGTATATTGATTCGCTCACGATCATTTGGATTTTTTGTCATTATAAACTTACAATGATATGAAAAACATAGAAATGTTACTTGGATTGTTTTAATACTAATCGTCACGTCTCAAAATGTTCGGCATTTGTGATGAAAAAAAAGCTTCCATGTCCAATTTGGCATTGTGTTTCAGGAGCTTTAAGCTTATAATTCCCTCTCGGCTTATCTCTGGGCCAATTTGTTGCATCGTGATGTTGCCCCAATGGGATCTATACCCAACATGTTTGATACAATTAATTCACACGTGCTAGAACAGGGATATCACAAGCTGTCAAATATTACATCGTTGTGTAACAAGCAATGTGTACCCACAAGGGCATGTTAATTAATAAAGTCAATCTACATGCCAACAACACCTCCCCTCATCCTGTCCTCCACACAACAAGGTGTGCAATACACTGTGGGTGTGGTAGGATTAACGTATTGATGCCAGAAAACATCTAAGTATATTCGTGATTTCCTTGTGGACTCTCTTAATTAGATATGTCAACCGCTTAATATGAGCGTACAGGAAGGTGTTTTTGGCTTTTTCTTTTTATATAAAGGCGGTGTACTACATGTATACAGGTGATACATTTTGGAACACCATGGGAACTTTCCCAAAATAAAGAAATATATTTTGCCATCCTGATAAACGCAACAGGAAATTATTTAAACACAAATAAACCCATTTGATAATAATCTGATAATAAGTCTGCAATAATATGATGTACCCTTTGATAATATGATTATCCAAAGGTATTGCTCTTTCTAGTTGGCTCTAACACAGGTTCTAGAACCACCCGCCTCAGAGTGGACTTCCAAATTAGCTGTGTTCATACGATCCCTTACCAGCCAAACCAACTGGAGGAGAAACATAAACCCTGTTCACACAACTCACCAAACTTGTCAGTCGAGACAAATCACATTCGTGTTCGAGTCCTCCAGGGTGGCCCCCTCCAGGGATAAGCTGGCCCCTCTTGTACCGCCCAGGGTAATGCTATAGCACTGGAGGGCTCGGGGGCAATTGTCTGTGGGCTTTTCTTACTGCTTGAGACTGTATAATGAAGGGTAGGGGTTAGGGACTGTGTTGGAAATGCTTTCTATCATGTGCAGTTATTCACAATGTTATGAGACATAGCTGGCTATGCAAACCAATATTAATTATAGTTATTTTTACTTTGTCAAGTATAGGTTTTGTACACTTGGTGGTCCTTGTTTAGCATGCATTATATTATGGATCCCATATATTATATATGTGCTATTGTCTTTAGTGATTGTCTTGTTTTATCAAATGCGTTGAATATGTGCCAATGTGATATTTTTGATAATCTCACTGAATTTGTGTATAGTAGACATCCTAAGACACATGGTACATTTGCCTCCAGGTACATGCATGCATGCGTGTCTGGATAAGATACAGCTAAATGCAATCTCCATAAGATATGTAGATTAATAACCATTTATAGCTACCATAATGCTATTAGAATAATTGACATTTCTATCAATTGACTTCATAATTATGTCATTTCTGATGTTTCACATGGATTTTGGTTTTATAAAAGGCATTTTATTGTTGTCTTATTATATCACAATGTCATTTGATGGTGGCAATCTAGTAGATTCACATTAAACCAAACTTTATGAAAGTGATAACATTGAAGCTAAATTCTCCAGACGGATACAAAATAGTAAGTGGCGGGAAATTCATAATAATGTACAGTGATGCTACATTTTCTTTTTTCAAGTAGAACACATTGCACAAGAAGAAAGGTACATTATACAAGGATACAATGGCGAACATCAATTTGATATACATGTAGTATACAAACCACAAAACAATGTGGTTATGTCCACATCATCATAAGCTGTCAGAGCTAGAGCCAGTGTAAACTATACAAGTCATTGTGGGTGATGTAGACCTGTGATATATAGTATATCTGCTAAGAAAGCTCCATTATTGTCGCCGTAGACGGCCACTGGAGGGCGCCACAGCTACCACACCTGTAGGCTGTAGAGGTGGTTAAGGTAGGAGGGGTGCAGGAGGAGGGGGGTTGGGGGGGGGGGGAGAAAGTGGGAGTCTTCACCTTGTTAGTGGGGCACAAAGGCATTCTACAGACAATTATCATGAATTGTATCTTAACTCTTTGAGGGCTGTCTAGTGCTTTTATATGCTATGTCATTTGTCAACATGATGAAGCCCTGGAGCGTCTACTAGATAGGACTGCATTTATGAATGCATCATGCCGACCCATCGGGAGTGCATCAAACAATAGGGTACGTGGATCACCGACGAGCTACCCACAAGGGCTGCATCCATGCATCATGCTGATAAAGAGCATAATGCATTAATGCAGAATGCCGCCCACAGAGGGTTAAGATGGAATGTACAAGGAGTGGGGTTAGAAGGGGGGGTCACCTGGAGGGGTGCTTATCAGTCTCATTGGCCACCTGTCATCCTACCCACCCTATACTCACCCTCAAATCCTTACCTGGGCTGCCCTAAGGAAATGACTCCCTCTGATAAGGGCTTTGGGCCCTCCCTTCATGGTAGCGGGGGTCTGGTCTCATTGGAGCCAATTGAGGGTGTGTGTGTTGGAGAAAGTGGAGGTGGGATTGTTCAGCCTAAATTCACCCCTCAATGGGATGTGCCGCTCTAAGGGAGTGGTCATTTTTTTAACAACAGGGGGGTTTGGTTAATTTGGGGGGGACCAAAAAAATTGCACCCCTTTATAGTGAAAAAGCCCGCACGTTACTATAGCTCAAAGGGGTCGGCTGCGCCCAATTTTAACTTGCCTGAGGGGGGACCAAAAGAAATTCGACGCCTCCCATGGGGGGGACCAAAAAAATTCGACCCGCTCGCGCGAAAATCCACCAACCCCCCCCCCCCCCCCATTGTTAAAAAATGACCACTCCCTAAAGGGGGTATTTTGGTGCATGCTCCAGGGCCGTCAGCTGGTTTGCGAGGGCAGTGGGAGGTTAAGAGGGATGAGAGTCAAACTGTGACTGAGAGGGGGTTGTTAGGGTAAATTGGAAGAGGGGGAGGTGACAAGGTGGGCTTTGAAGGGGGTCATCCAGGTTACCCTCTCACTCACCTCACAGGTCTAGCACTGCGCCCCAGGTAAAAAGGCCCGCTAAGTGACGTTAATAAAATCACTTTGGGCTCCTAATGGGTTGAGAGCTACCTGCATCGGAAGTTGGGACTCATTTTAAAAAGTACAAGGGCCTTTCCTTGGTCCAAACTAACAGTATTAGGGTCTACATGACTTTTATTTACATATATATATAAGAAAATGTTTGGCTAAAGAAAGAAAATATATATTATTTGTAAGTGCATGCAAACCGTGGTTATCTATATTATTATGTAGGTCCAATATCAACATAATACTTTACACTTGCTATACAGTAAAGCTGTCCTAACCCGTCTGCATCTAGATCTATGACAACAATGATCCAGTGCACTGTTAGGCATGTATCCAGTATCATATACCTACACTGAACTTTGGCATATCTGAAACTAATCACTGCTGACTAGTTTGGGTAATCATGCTGATTAGTTAGAGTAAAGTCATCACGGTGATGGTCATCATCTCGATTACAATATTTGCCACCAGAGGGCCCCACTAGACAATAATCAAATGTGCAAGACCTACTCCAGGCCATCTATAGATTTATATCCTTATTAACTCTAATCAAAGAATCTTATAAAATCAAACATCTAAAGAATATTATCACATTAGAAAATCAAGTAATTTGCGGGTAAGTTTTGACCAAATTTCTCAAGAGCAGACATATGTGTACACATGGACACCTTTTGTCTGGCGTAAACCACATTTACTAATGCAAGAATATACTGTTGGTTACTATACACATATAGGCCTTGTTGGGCTTGCTATGAGGGCTAGAAGTGCTTTCAATCAATGTATGATGACAGGTGAAGGGGGGGGGGGGTTATTGATAATTAGGGATTGATACCTTGTTGAACAGAGAAATAAGTTATATGAAATTAATCATAGATGATTTAATAAAAGTAATCACGGTGATGACACTGGGTCATCACATATGATTACTCTAGTGATTACTAAGTA
This sequence comes from Harmothoe impar, assembly GCA_947462335.1. NCBI lineage: Eukaryota > Metazoa > Annelida > Polychaeta > Phyllodocida > Polynoidae > Harmothoe > Harmothoe impar. The sequence goes on along the minus strand of OX381713.1, from coordinate 57,830,217 downwards.
ATCACAGGTGTCGTCATCACTGTGATGACAAAAAGTAATCACTCTTGATTACTTTCCCCCCCCATTGAATTTTCAGTGTAGTATCTGGAATGCAGACTGATGCGGAGACGGTTTATCATGTTTCTGATGGATTATTATCAAATAAGTGATTGCTAAGAGCACATATTACAATCTTATTTGAAAATAGATACATGTATAGGCATGCAGTTCCGCCTTAGACTAATTGGCCAAGGGTACGTGGACTCCACCTGAATCTTCCACTGAAATACCTCTTACACTGAGTGCAGATAACTATAACTATACTACCTGAACGCTGTTGTAAGTGTGAAAGATCCCTGTGAGAAAGGGATGGACCAGTAATACCCCGTTAGCAATGTATAAGGAGCTATGACCCCCTGTGACCACCCATGCACCCCTCCCCCTCTCCATTCACCCGGGGGGGGGGGGTACTCAGTATAGGAATGGGTACCAACTGCGGTAACGACCCCAAAGAGTTAAAAATATTACACATTTTCAAAGGGCTGTCAATTGACCAAATAGGGGGGGGGGGGGGCTGTAGTTTCGCAGTTGGTACCTAGCATCAAAGAGTGACTACCCCCCACCCCCCGCCGGGCATTCACCCCCCCCCCCCCTCCTCACCCCCCCCCCCCCCCACACACACACACACACCCCTCACCGTCCACAGGTATATGTATAATGAGGTGGAGGTGAGCTTAGTCAGCCTTAACTTGATATCAGACTTCCTGTCCATGATTGCCAGTTTCAAACAGCAGCAGCATAATAATAGAAGATCGTGTGTCCCTTGGTTTCGGCTTGCCCCCCATCTCAAACAGACGCCGCCATTAGTAATGTGTGCTGTGGACATAATTCACATTCTACACAGAGAATCAGCACGTTAGCTACTCTGGTTACAGCTGGGGATAATATAACATTCTGTCAGTAACCAGCGGATATGAGGCTACTGTTGAATGCATACAATCTACAAATGTACATGTTTTGAACTATAATGTGATCGATTTGTTGGAGCTGCTGTAGCATAACATGTAGTTGCCTGAACTTGGTGAACTAGATATCACTATTCTAATCGGCAAGGGCTTTAGATTTGAGCACCTGAATCGTTTTAAAAAAGAAGATTGTATATTCCCGCATGTCTGATTGGTTAAACTTGTCTTTCTAATCTAAGAGACTCATACCTTCAACAGTAGTGTAAATGAAATGTGTCTATGCTCCCACACTTTTATGAAATGTGTCTATACTCCACATTTTGAATAATGGCATTTTAGGCATGGGGGCTGAGATTTATGGACTCTAATTACACAGGTATATTGGTATGTGTACAGGAAATAGGGAATATAGTTCCCACAATAAAGCCAGCATCAAGAAAGCCCCCCATTATTATCTAGTATTTCACATCAAAGCTGTCACCTGAGTGACCTTCTTTACTTAGCTCATGTAAGTCCCTATATTACCTGCCTTTATCCAAATAAGAGCTTAAACTCTTAACCCCTTGACAGTTAATGGCACATTTGTAGCACACTATAATTTGAAATAGGATCTATTCATAATGTATGATGTTCAAGTATACTGAAATCAACTCTTGGAGTATAAGATTATGTTTCTACTGCCTAGAGCGCCTGTAAATATTGCCCTAAAGATTTATACATTGTTAAAACAAGTTTATAGAAAACTCTAGCACCATTGTCATACCTGAGTGTAGAGTATGGCCGTTAAAATCGTGAGCAAACAATGCCTAACTGCTATAGTTCAAAGGTAGCACTTAGGGAAGAACTAGCCAATTTTGGAACCTATTAAGTTCACAGTTGAGTTTTAAAAGAAGTCTTTAGTGCTTTCCCTTAGGCAAACAAGTCTGTTTACACAGTGGCAGTATGCTAAAATCATCACTCTGTTGAGCTAACAAAAATATGCTACACAGGTGATATTTTGTGATATATGTACTTTTATTATAGGGCTAGAGGGGGTGGAAGAGTTATGTAGAGGGAATACGTTTGATGTTTTACTAAACTGTCGAGCCATTGTGTGGCTGGTTGAAGGTGGGGTTCCGATGGAGAGCCAGATAAAAGGGGGTGCTACCTGAGTACTGCTTATCAAGGCTCTTATCTCTACTTATGCTTACTTATCTCTCTCCATCTCAATCTGAGATTTGGCTCTTGAAAGGGTGATTACCCAAGTAACAGGGTGGTTAGGGGGCAGCACTTCAATGTACTATTTCTGTCACCTCCCAATGGGACCTCACCATTGCATTAAAATATCAATGCATACACGTTCACAGAGGCTATGGGTCCCTATAATAAGGATTGAAGCTAATGGTAGTGAGTGATAATTGAGGTATTTCACAGCACAGAGTAGGGATTGTGCTACTAAAGTCCCAGCTGTCAGCCTGGTCAATGGTAACCTAGACATAACATAAAATACACTTCATTCATGGCTCACACTCTGTAGAAACCTCAACTTAAATACCTTTGTGTCAATGAAGTATAGAGGTGTAATGCAGTTAACAAAACACCTGTAGAGTGTCTACTTTGGAAATTGGTTCCTTTCTGAGATCATTGAATGAATCGAGGGACGGTCGGCCTTTCTTGTCGGTACCAAATGGTCCCTCAACTTTATTGACACTTCTTCACTTCATAGAGACATTAGAAAAAATCTTTCAAAAATGTCAACTTCAACAGAGTATTGGACAGGTTTTGCGAAGACATTTCAATGGACTATACTAGTCTTCGATTCATTTCAATACACTGTGGGTGCAGTTCCTGTAAGGGTATTGCTTTTAGCTGTTAAAGGTATATGGATAATTTTAAGGACCTTTCCAGGTCGATCATCAATGGACTTTAGTTCCCCATAGTAATGACATTGAAAAGGGTAACGTGTTGGACTCGAATCCATCCCTGATGGGTGGGTTATAATGGGATGGGTGTCTTTGGGTTCAATCACAAAATGTGACCAGGACCACACATCATAGTAGTATAGGCCAATTAGCCCAGAATATGAGGGGGGGGGGAGGTTATTGAAAAGAAAAGTCCTTAAATAGGTGACGTCATGTGTGAACGTTCCCTAATCATAAGATGATGAGCTGATGGTTCTTGTCTACATCGACTAAACATGGGTCACTCGGTGGGGAGTTAGCTCAGAGGTAGCACGTTTGTCTCACATGCATGACATCATGGGTTCGAGACTCGTAGCACCCTGCTGTTTGGGCTGATGACTGTGGTAGACATACCGCATATCAAAGGCCTGTCTATCACACACTATGTCTATGTAGTGGGGGATGTAAAAGAACCATTGCCTCGGTAAAAGTGTAGGGGCGTGCTATCTACCTTAACTCATTCATAGATTCGATCACCATCACCGCCCTTGATATGACCATAGCTGTAAATTAGGGTGTAAAGCAACTCAACAAGCAACCAACATGGGTCATTCTTCAAAAAGTATCCATGCTCCTGAACATGTACACATGGTCGTCTCTCACCATGGCCGCCCTAACCACTATACACAACTGTCACCTTTAGGAATGGGCCTTATCTTTAGGTACCTTTAGGAATGGGCCGCCTCACCGACACACACCCCTCCCCCACCCCCTCTACTAACCCTCCAAACTCCTTCTGCACATGTTGGACATTTATTACTCCAGCCGAGCCTAATGGTGTGTACACTCGTGGTGAAATGGATCACTCGGCGGGGGGACAGGTGGGGAGACGGGTGTCTGGGCTGAAATGTACACAATCTCCTAAAAAAAAGGAGAGCTTGGGGTTATAGGTGGGAGGGGTATCAGGGCTCTACGATGAGAACAAGGGGTCAGCCCACTCCCCCTGCCGCGTCCACCCCACTACACCAAGCACCAACAACCAGCTGGCCGGTGACGCCCAGGTTCCCACCATTATACAGGTTAATGCCGCCTAGCACGCCCTGGAGGAGACCATGGAGGTATTTGATGAGTCTTAATGTACCTCAGAGGGTGTACAGTGAGGTGTATGTAGGGTAGGTTCACCCTAAGTCGGACACATGCCCTGAGACAGACAGTGAATTTTGAGGTTATTTATGTACCTTACTACTCCCAGCGTTTGTTTTTTGGAAAGAATAACACTTAGATTTTACTGTAGTTCACAAATAAAGTGCTTACATTGCTTGAATAGCAACAAAATCAAGTGTCCATCTTAGGGTATGTGTCCGACTCCAGGTGAATCTACCCTATGTCTGAAGCTTTTGGGATTCTCAGAATGTATGGATACTCCAGATACATGATGCCTCAATGAGTATGTGAGGGTCAAGGGGGACATTAAAAGTTTCTCTGGGACTCTTTTATTGGGGTACGCATGTGAGGTTGACTTTATCTTTAGTATATTCCAGAAATAGATGTTATTTATCCTTTAGCATCACACTTTCTTTACACTGCAGAAAATCGGTATTTCTGAGTATCCTTCATAACAAAACATAGATTCCCAAAGAATATAAAACGTTTGCTCTATGCAGCTATGTATTTTGACTGGGAGGAATGAATTTAGATTTAGATTTTAATCCGAGGAATGCTTCACTATATATGTAGCCTACTCATTCAATTTTGTTTCCAAAATTTGAACCACAAAGAGTTACAAATCAGATCTATGGCCTTTCGTTTGAATACTGCTGACCACATTATGCATACATGTAGATTTATCATAGAACAAAGACTAGATCAGCCAGTACAACTTCACTTTGCATATTTCAGAACAAAGCCTATTGTATTCATTATTTTAATCCCATTTGAGTGACTGGCAAGTTTCCACTCTAACCAGACGTGGCATATGGGGGCTGCAAACCGGATTATGTGGAACCAAACCGGATTGAATCCCGATTCCAGGACGAGGCTTGTCACCTCGCAGAGGTCATGTGGTCGGGATCTGGACTCCGTCCACTTCCGGTTCCGGTATTGACCTGACGACTTCCGGCGTCTGCAAATACACCTTATTCTCAGAAGAAGGCAGTGTCGGCGTCTACGTCATATGACACTGGTAGTGACGTCACAGGCGACGTCCGTGACGTCAGCATAATTCTTTATGGTTACGCTTACTGATGCTGATGTATAGATTTGGGACATTAGAAATTATTAGTATCTTCCACTTAATATTGTATAAAATTATATTAAGTAATAAATGTGTCCACCCAGGAGGATATCCGGCCTGATCGCAAATAGAACTGACTACAATATGACTATATCTGGGGGTGTAGACGAGGGGGTCCCCATGTCGCATGTCGATTTTAAGAAATGTCCATGTCATGTCACTTAAAATCTTCATGTCCCATGTCGCTTCTAAGAACCTCTCATGTCCAATGTCGATTTTAAGAAACACCCTATGTCATGCCACTTATTTTTTCCCTCGTGTCACTAAGCTCAATGTCGCATATCGATTTAAAGAAAAGGCCATGTCGCCATGTCGAATTTAGCCATCCACCCCCATAGATCTGGCATCTCTTGTATTCAGTCGATGATCTAGCTATTAATGTACACAGAGAAAATTATCAGAGTCATAATAACTCCCTTGTCAGGGTTAAACTCGGTTTAACTCTTTTACAAGCTCATTTGACTCTACTAATGTAAGGTGTCAATCTCTATTTGACTCTTTTATCACTATCGACTCCCTTGCACTGCAGAGTTAAGTTGGGTTTAACTCTGTCAGTAGCAGAGTCAAACTCACATTGACTCTTCACAAGAGTGAAAGTGAGTTTGACTCTTATGCGTTTATTTTGTGATTACCACCAGGTGGTGCCACCTGCGAAATAGCTGGGTGTTGACACTAGATGGCAGCAGTATATATTATAGAGAGAATTCCCTCCAATGTAGGATACCCTTTTCTTAACTGCAATTAAGGCAAATGTGTCAATTAGTTGATGAATGTATAAGAAGGAAGATATTTCAATGTAGTTTCCTAATGTATAGAGGTTTCCCTTTGAACGTGTAAAATTAAGATAGAAAATGAAATATTTATCTGGAGACACCTTGCTTTCAGTTTTAGATTAACTATAAGCATGAAACAACAGTTCCTGAAGGTATCAACTAAACACTGGATAGTAAAGATGACAAACTTAAAATGGCCACTTGCACCAGTCTTATCTTACCTGAGTCTAACTTGATGAATACTGTTTTCTACCTTTCATTATTCATAACTTGAGAGGTTCCCCGGGTATCCCAACAGAATCCTTACTTCTACTCTTCCAGAGGGGAGAGTCAATGATGGCTTAACTCTCCACTTTTAAGGAGTCAACCCTACTTTGACTCTGATTTAAAGAGTGTCAAACAGGTTTTGACTCCTTGTACAGCAGAGCCGAATATTCTTTAACTCCATTCCAGAAGAGAGTCAAATACAGTTTGACTCTCTTACCTATTAAAGAGAGTCAAAAAGAGAGTCATTCTGGCGATAGAGTTTCAACTCTGCTAAAAGAGTTAAGTTGACTCTGATAATTTTCTCTGTGTATGTTATGGTCATGCTCAAGGGGAAATAAAGTTGGGTATATTGGAGGGCCGACTGTCACTGCACGGACTTGGCTTCACGTCTGTGTCTTTATATTCATGGGCAAGGGCATCGGCTTTCATCATTATCTATACCTCTTGTATATATGTGCCATCAGAAACATATAAATGTACAAAAGAAAGGTGCATTATCTTGATGTTTGGACCATAATTTCGCAATGTCATTTTGCTGCAAGAGAATCAGCGTTTATTTCGAATTTTACTTTTGAACAGCTTAACCCTTTGTATGAGTCAAATATAATGTTAGCAAAACAATGAAAAGCAAGGGCCGAGGCGGAAGTTAGTTTTTCAAATCAGAACTAAGCCTAACAAATGCAGCAGGGCAAAATTAAACAATAATCTAATGGAAGTGTCGTGACCTCATGGCTTCGTTCTGGGCCACTGCCATCTTGTTAATAATTGGAGGCGACAAAAAATAGCAGCGGAGATTGTTCACATTCTGCAATCATAATTGTCGCCTCCCTCTAAATTCTTAATTTCCACCTACCCAACCCCCTACCCTCCTGTCTCCCTACCAACCTGTCTAAGTTCTGCCCTGCGGGGTTCACAGATGGCGGGGCAGGGGTTGATTTGGGTTTTTAGGATGAGCCCTTTAAGGCCCGGATAGTGCTTTAATGTGCTCTGCTCTTTGTCGCCATGATGCATGAATGCATTCCTGGCGAGTTTAGGCGTTACTAGGGATGCATTCATGCAACCTACCGACCATACAGGGTTTATACATGTATACAAATGTACTCCCAATCTTCCAAAGGCTTGACATGATGTTAACTACACCATGACATCTATGGCATAGGACATTAAAGCATGCCCCTTTAAAGCACGATCCAGGCCTTAAAGGGTTAAGTGCAGCGAGGTGGAGTAACCAGACACCGTAATAGTTTGCCACTTGTCACTCTGTTCGGGCCTTTACTCGGACAGGCCTGTTAACTCCAATTGTGGCTTGCTCACCAGCCCCCCTGATCACTCCCGTTATCAGGGCGGAATCGACATGATGAAATTGACATTGGGGTGGGGAGAAAATGAGTGGAAGGGATTAGAACTGGGGGGGGGGGGGTAGGGTAGCACCCCCCCCCCCCCTCTCAGACACCCCCGGGGGTAGAGGGCAGGCCTGTCGCGTGCATGACAAATGGGTGGATCAATTGGTTGACATTTAGGCCGATCGCAGCCTAAACACTGCTCTAAAAGTAATCATGCTCCGACTACTAATGCCTCATCCGGCGGTGTTGAGCCTAGCCCTAGTACAAGTAGTACTACATGCTCTAGTTGATTAATTAAGCTGAAATCATCAAACCCGTTAAGGACCACATTCATCAGACGATGATTCCTCTAGCTTCATATTCGTTTGTCACCATTATTCATAAATCGATTACAGGCGAGTAACTCGCAGGCACTGACGTGTTACAGTATGCTTACCTACGAGAATGTGTCAACCAGTATGGCTGGCATGATGCATGAATGCATGCAGCACTGGCGAGTTACTCGCATGTAGGGCTGTATTCCTGCATCGTGACGTCAACACAGCAGAGTGCATTAAAACTATGCCGTCATTAAAGGGTTTATTACTGAGGGGATATTTCATAGTGGTATACATTAGACTGCCTACCGTCCCCGTCTGTGGCAGATGGGGGAGTAGTGGGGTTCCTTAGCAATATGATCGTTCATTTTGTGATAGAAGCATATAATTTGGTCCAGACATACTTCACGTTTTTCAACATAGCTTAGACTGCTTTAAAAATTGATATAGAATTAATTGCTTTCCATTCTGACCTAGTTTTAGATGAACAAAATTAACCTAATAATTCAAAATTCCAGGTGCCTCCCATCCTGAAATGGAAAAGTGGCCTATAAACTATGTTGGGACCAAATTATATGCTTCTATCACAAAATGAACGGTCATCCACATACTGGGAGCTAAGGCACCCCACTAGCAGCCTCGGCCAGCGCTTATCCTAACATTTGGATAGCCTGGGAGCAGGCTATCATCCTACCCGAATACACATCTTTCAAGTAAAGGTGTTAATTACACATTAGCCCCCCACATGATTTTGATACCCCATTGATTTAGATAATAATCTGTCTGTAGTTAGATGTGTATTGACCAATACACATCTATTTGCGCCACCACTCTGGCGCAAGTTGGTATCAACTGAAGATAAGCTCTGCTCCCATACCATACACAGCAGAGGGAACGAGCAGTGTTGGTATGGGAGTCCGAGACTGCCCCACTAGAGGGGGGAGTGGACGGTCAAGAGGGAGGAGTGAGTATCTAGCTATAGTTTACAGACTTGAGCAAGTCTAGTGGTACATGTGCATCTAGATTATTTTGGATCAGTATCATGCCGTCTAGACTCCCCACCAATACAATAATAAGTAACTACCAAATCCACTTTTTTTTCAGGGAAACTGTGTAATAGGCGGCTTCAGTGAAAGCAACAGTGCCCGGTAACAGTGTCTCTCCTTTTCATGAGGAATGACAGCTAGATTGAACATCAACAAAAGATGCTTTCTACCACCCACCAGTGCCAACTAAAAAAGATCCACAAAGATAAACGGTCCCCCACTTATCTCCACCACTGCTATGATGAAACACATACCTAAACACACAAAAAGTAAGCGACAGTGTTGTCAGACTGTTGCTGATAGCTTAATTGGAGCTGCTTTGATCTTGAAGTTTCCTTTCAAGCCTACCGTCAACTATGAATGAGACGATAACTAAAAGGCATGGATATATACATATAAACATAAATACCAAGACCCTTGACCCCCACCCCATCACCACCCACCCCCATGCACCCACATCAATCATACACATACACACAGTACACACCCATGGATGTGGGTGAATAAAACACTCACCTACCACGCCTATACACACCCCATAGACCGAGTAACTCTATACTGTTGGTCTTTTTCCAGTCCTGCCCACCCTCCTATCACTTACCTCTCTACCCTAAAGCCCTGCATGCTGGTTTTTCAGGTAGTGGGTGAGGGGTGGGGTGCCGGGGGTGGGTGGAGTCTCCTCCAGTACTTGTAAGTGTGTGTCACAGACCACCTCCAGTCCCTGCACACAGGAGGATCGAAGGCATTAACTCTTTGAAGACCACAGAGTGTTTAAATGCGCCTTGCCTTTTTGTCATTATTACATGATCGATGTATGAATGCAGCCCTGGCGTAACTCGTACATGGAGCATGCCGTCACTATAAGGGATTCTACTGATACACTCCCAAGGCGTCGGCATGATGCATTAATGCAGATGTATCCTAGCCAGCGCTGCATTCGTGCATCATGACGACAAAGGGGCACATCACTACATTACAGCACCATGCGGCCCTTAAATGGTTAAAGAAGAGACTGCTTCTGAAAGGGACCCCATGGATGGAGGAGGAGGCGGGAAACCATCCGGGGGACGGGGGAGGGGGGGGGGCTAGAAGAGAGGGGTGTACAGTTGCGGTCGAGAAGAGAAAGACAGCCTGAAAGAAGCGCAATCAATTTGAAACGGGAACCCATGGTGCAGCTTTTGCTGGCCAGAAATCCTGCTGCGAGAAGAAAACCAGAGGGCACGCGGGTGGGACAAGATGGGGCGGGAGGTAAAACAATTTTCTGTGGGTGAAACCCAAGCCGTCTCTGTTGTATGGTAGTTTTGTGGGGAGGGCGCGGAGGGCAGGCGGGCATGCGACGATAAATTCTTGTAAGGCACCAAAAGTGGTGTGAAGTGGGCTAATGTTTCAGGTGTGTGGATGGTGGTTGGGAGATGGAGAGTAAGGGAGGAGGGTGGGGGTGTCTTTGTACCATTGTGGGAGCCTGAGGCGGTCGGGTCGACCGCGGCAGGGGCTGAGTTTCTTGAGCAGACGACATTCGAGAGTTTTGGCGCGAAAACCCACACGCGGCACACCAGCATCGTCGGCTCGTGTAGATGTAAAGCGAGTGCGCCGAGAACTTTTATTGGAGATCCGGGAGCAAATTGTAACCGACCTTGATTCTGGGCAACCCCCCCCCCCCCGCACCCCCGACCGCCAACAGCCTTTCTACACCTAAACCATGCCTGGGAGGTGGGCCCGGGAGGTGGATAAGGGGGTAGGGAGGGGTGTTAAGCCCTTATCCTACAAAATTGCCTTTATCCTACAAAAATGTAGAGCTTTGTAATATAAGGGCTGTCAGTCAGGCCCTTATCCTACAAAAAAGTACCCTTATCCTACAAAATTGCCCTTATCCTACAAAACAGGATAAGGGCACTAAGTCAGGCCCTAATCCTACAAAATTGCCCTAATCCTACAAAAATATCTGTGAAGCTTTTTCTAATTCATTTGCCACTAGGTCTAGCCTAGAGTTGTAGGGACTACAAGTAGCCTGAAGGCTTAAGTTTATTTGAATTCCTTGTATAATCCAAAATGGCTGCCAAAAACTTTTTTCTGAATGTTTTCTGGATGTAGAGCGCATTATTGGTTTAGAAGTGCAAAATCTAAGGCAAGTGATGGAAAAGGCATGGCACAATAAGGATGCTATATTTTGTAGGATAAGGACTATCTGTAGGATGAGGGCCTGACTGATAGCCCTTATCCTATAACACCTCCCTAGCTGGTTTTGTAGTATAAGGGCAATTTTGTAGGATAAGAGCTACTACCCCCACCCCAACAGCTTAATTGGCTAGGGCCTGACTGATTGCCCTTAAAATAATATAGGTTTTTGTAGGATAAGAGCAGTTTTGTGGGATAAGGGCCTTACTGATAGCCCTTATCCTACAAACGTAAATATTTTTGTAGGATAAAGGCAATCTTTGAGGCCTAACACGTGTTTTGTAGGACAGGGCAAATTTTGTGGGATAAGGGCTTGACTGACAGCCCTTATACTACAAACAATATTATTTTTGTAGGATAAGGGCAATTTTGAAGGATAAGGGCCTAACTAGGGGGTCCACATGGGTCCAGAGAAACACGGTCGGGAGCAGGAGAGACAGAATTACACTCAGTAAAGTGTCAACCACAATTGATTGCTTTTGTTTTCATTATGGGGATTGACTTTGCTGTATCAAACGAGATTTAAACTTTGTTTTTGAAGTGTACGGGTAATGAACAAGCACATTATGACAGAATGACGTCATAAGTAGGGGGGCAGCTTCCCATACATTGCTATGTAGAAAATATGACCAAAGGGGGGGGGGGGTCACAAATAGTCAAAGATGGCCAAAAAAAGTATGACGTCATACATCTTGTGAACAGCCACATGACAGTATATATATCTAGGATTTAATTAAAAGTATAAAGGGGCAGATTCACAAATGACGTCGGGGGCTGAGGATTGGGGCCATTCCAAGCAAACCAGGGCGAGCTTGGGCGAGCCGTGGGCATACCTAAGCTTGGGTCATACCCACACTCGCCATAATTTAGGGAGTGGTCATTTTTTAACAACAGGGGGGGTTGGTGGATTTGGGGGGGGACCAAAAAAATTTGGACCCCTCTTGAGGGGGGGACCAAAAAAATTGCACCCCTTTTTAGCGAGAAAAGCCCGCGCGTTACTATAGCTCAAACGGGTCGGCCGCGCTCAATTTCAACTTGCCTGAGGGGGGGACCAAAAAAATTTCGACCCCTCCCACGGGGGGGACCAAAAAAATTTCGACCCGCTCACGCGAAAATCCACCGACCCCCCCCTGTTGTTAAAAAATGACCACTCCCTTACTTGGTTGTTACGGTTTCATTGTTACTGGGGTGGGGGTTGGGTTAGTTGCATGCATGATGAAGGCCTTGCAACTTAAGCTTTACATCTTCATATCAACCAAGAACAATGACAAGGGGGTAGGGCATGTACAATTAGGTTCTAAAATAAACATTTCTGAAGTGTTCCAAAACACTATATATGATCTGAATAAATTTGTAGCAACCAATAGTTCTATATAATTATGTGACATAAAACAGTATTTATTCCGACTAGAAAATATCTAATGACTGATTTGCTGGTGCATACAATTATACACCCACCGCACCTCTTAAGAAAAAGAACCAAGTTGAAGAGAAGAAAGGGGTATAAAGGGTAGAGATTACTTCCTCGTCACTGAATCCATGGGAGGGGCAGCAATCCATCTGCCTAATCGATAAGGAGAGTGCCGGCTGGCCTATTGGCATAAGCCAAAAAAAGGCTTATTTCAGGTCACCCGACCGACCCTATCAAAACAAGGCCGACCCTGCGTTTTTTTATGCAATTTTGAAAAAAGATTCCATATATTTGCACTTTTTGGGCAATTTTAGGGTCTTCGGAGAGGCTGGCCAGTACTTTCATGTTTAAAAAAAAGTTTTGGAAAAAAAATCCGACCTACCGACCCTACATTTTCTGCCCATGTTACCTGAAGTACCGTACCGTCGTGTTTAAGCGCCCCGGCGCTTATAACTTTGGAGGGGTGTTTACCCCCGGCGCTTATACAAGACAGGCGCTTATTCACGATCCAGTTTTAGTGCTTAAGAGAAATTTCAAGACCCTCATACCCCCGGCGCTTATACAAGACCGGCGCTTATTCAATACCCGGCGCTTAAACGCGACGGTACGGTATACCTTCTTTTTACTTGGCCCTATTGGCTACCCCGGGACACCCCCAACATGTGTGAAAACACCATGTGTGGCCCATTTCCATACCCCAAAGCTCCCCCTCCCCCAAACCCCAGCCCCAGAGCTCTCATTATGCAGGATATTTGTCCCCTTGTCTTTTGTATTTGCCCATCGCAATTAGAAAAACAGGACGATAGCATGTGTGGGTGTGTGAGAGGTGGGGGGGGGGGGTAGTAGAAATAGTGAGTGGGTGGACCCGGGGTCCGAGCAGAAACGCAACATGTGCGACCTATCAATTTACACGACACTTCTTATCGATTATACACCAGTCGAGCGGACAGGGATCGATTTGATTGTTTAACCACCCCTCCCACTCAAATTGCCCGATGATAATTCAAAACCACCCGAGCACTTTCAAAGACATCATCGTCTATGCCCCCCATTATCATCACAACTCCATGGTCGATAAGATCTAAAAATATTATTGGTGCCATCTGTGCATTCGATTAATATCATTTAAGAGGGTCTGGAGGTGAATATTCAATGTCATTTTTGTTATTGGATGTGATGGAAATTAATTACCGTAAAACCTCGCGTAGAAGCCGCGGCTAGTACGCGAGTCAGATCGCCAGTGCGGCTTATAGGATCGGCCCAAAGTCGGGGTGCGGCTTATACGCGAGTTTTTCCCAATGTGTATTCACAAAATGACTCCAAAATGGCCTGATGCTAGAGTCATCCCCCCCTCCCCCTCAACCCACCCACAAACCAGTCTATCCACCCCCCCCCCCAACCCTCTAGCAGCCCGCTCAGAGAAAGCTGTTACCGGCCAGTGTTACAGTGAGGGTGTGTGTGTGGGGGGTGGGGGGGGGGGCTTGTTAGGTGAGTGGGCAGTGTCAATGCCTAATATTCGCACCTCCCTCGCAGCTTTCTAACTGTAACTCATTGGAGCCCCCCCCCCCCCCCCATACCATAGTACCAGACCGCCAGTAGGCTCCACGGGCCGCCAGTAGGCTCCACGGGCCGCCAGTAGGCTCCTGAAACCAGCTCTGTTAGGCTAAAGTTAGGGGTGCGGCTTATACGCGAGTTTTTCCCAAGGGTTGTTCAGAAGCTCTCTGCGGCTTATAGGATCGGCCCAAAGTCGGGGGGCGGCTTATACGCGAGTTAGGCTTATGCGAGGTTTTACGGTACCATGCATTAAGGGTTTGCATGTCAGATACGGGTCTATCTATTGAGCGCCATATCTTTGTACGATGGAGGGGGGATAGGGCGTGGGAATAGTGGAAGTGATGCCCTAATTGTTATCTTCTCAATATCTTTCCCTAACTGAATGGTAACTATGGACTTGGAATGTCCTGCGCAACAAAGGAACGTGTGTGCGCCATATGTGATGTCAATATGCGTTTCACGGTGTTGCTTCCTTTAGATTTCAGAAATGTATGCAGTGTTTTCTTTGTGGCACCACTTGATTGGTTGGCTAAAAGAGTCGTGTGACCTTGAACAAAGAAAATTCACATTTCCTACATCAATTCTTCCCACGTGGCCGAATCGGTAAAGATACAATCAGCTGTCTTTATCATTTTTAAAGTGGGTATATCCAATCTTTCATCAAATTTTAAATTTTAGATAAAAGTATTCCAAACACGGTAAAGGTATAATATTTAGAGAATAGAATTTTAAAAATGTAGAGGAAAATGTGTGAGTGCGTAATGGATGCTCAACGCCAACACCCATAAATGACCTAACCTATTTTTGGATATTTTCAAGATCCCCGATCCCCTCGTCACTTTGTTGATGCATATTGCCCTGTACACTTGGATGGCCTCGGATAATAAACCCAAAAAAAACCTTAGCTAGTGATGTCATTTGTGAACGTTCCCTGTGTGGAGATGACATGATGGAAACCCCTTTAAAGAAGAACTTGGTTGGGGGGGGGGGGGCAATTTGAAGTGGATTGCTAGAAAGTGGAGAAAAAACTGCACAAAAACAACAGCAAGAAACAATAAGAGCAGAAGTTGTAGATTTATAGCTACACCAGAATCTACAATAACTGTCATTTGATACAAGACCATAGCGTTTGTCCTATTGTTCTTTATCACCACATGTTCATTCCACACGTAGACAGGGATAATTCCTCAAGTGGTGCTCTATCTAATAACCAACCCCCCTCCCCCCCCCCCCCGCCCCCACCCCCACCTTGTCGCCCACATGCATGACCCCAATCAGTGACCCCTCCCCTTATCGTGTTACATCTAAACCTGTTGCGCCGTAAATTTCATGACGGGCCGCTCGGGTCACGACCTTGGGTGAAATCGACATCATGACCCGTGTGAAATCGACATCAATAATGGCGGCGCCCTGGAGCACCGATCCTTAGTTAATATGGTTGTGTACACGCCCGTGTCTTGCTTGGGGAGTGGGGGAACGATCAGCTGATTCGATAAAGGCTGGACGGTCTATCTTGGAAAGGCATCTGCTTTGCTTTGGGTCACTTCCTTCTGTTTTCTGCGAGTGATTTATAACATTAGAATTTGACATATATCAACTATACACCAATATTATTCTCTCGGCACAGAAAGGTGGAGATGATTTCAGATGGGCGTGGAGATGTTAGAACTTAGGGAGTGGTCATTTTCAGCTGATTTTTTAATAAAAGCGGGGGAGGGGGGTCCGCAGATTTCCACGCGAGTGGGTCGAAATTCTATCAGTCCCCCACCTTAGAGTCCAGTGGACGGCGGATATCACAGCAGGTACCAGATTGTTTTGATGCAAGTGCCCCATGTCCATGTACTACTTACAGAAGCCACGGCTGGGTCGCGGCCCAGGCCTCACACCTCCCGGTAGCTGCACTCAAAAAAATTAACTTGTCTCCAGACTCTTCAAAGTGACGGTCATAAAATAAATGAGTCAAACACTTGTCTAAGTGACAAGGAAGCGGGTCTTCTAGCTCGAGATAGAAGACCCACTTGGTATGTGCCAGCCCAAAACCCGACATTTGCCAGCTCCAGATTCTATTTGTGGGATGGTAACCTAATACGCTAGACAACTTTTGGCTCGTTTATTTTATGACAGTCACTTCGACGAGTCTGGAGACGAGTTTACTTTTTCAGTGTGGTATACTGTAGGTCGCTTCTGTCATCCAAAGCTCATTGGCCATGTTTAATGTAACTTTATCATTCAAATTATTATGCATATTTGAGCTAAATATTTGTACAATTGAATCTCAAGATGTTTTTATATCGCTTTTATTTATACTTTCGAGTACACAAGTCGGTCCTTTGGACCCATTTTCAGTTAGCAATCTAGTTACTACATGAAGCATGCATAGCCAGTTCTAATACGCTTCATCAAATGTCATACTGGAGCAGCTCATTCTAATTTAGCTATAGTTAGTTTAATGCTCTACGTTGTATGCTCAATGTGTACCATATTATAGTCAATGCTTTGTCTGTTTTACTCTACACATGATTGCAATCTATGCCGAGTCGATTGAAGTCCAACCCAAATTTTCTCTTTGGACATCCTCATCACAGCCTTCACTATTTAAACCAAGTTTATAAAGTTCTGCCTAGACCTAATACGGTTTCAGTTTTATCCAGTTTTGCTAGTTGTATACAGACACACATTCACTTAAACCAACCACGTTTCAAACCATGTCTATTCCGTAAAGTACCTTGGTAGGTTTCCAGCATATACACGTTTCCTTGCTTTCTTGCAGAAGCCCAGGATAACTCCAATGTCTCCAGGCGTATACATGTATGTGCTACAAGTACACGCAGATACTATGGCGGCAAGGTCCTGTAAATACAAAA
>OX381713.1:57767156-57813150 GCA_947462335.1 Harmothoe impar | reverse complement strand
GGACCCGGGGTCCGAGCAGAAAAGCAACATGTGCGACCTATCAATTTACACGACACTTCTTATCGATTATACACCAGTCGAGCGGACAGGGATCGATTTGATTGTTTAACCACCCCTCCTACTCAAATTGCCCGATGATAATTCAAAACCACCCGAGCACTTTCAAAGACATCATTGTCTATGCCCCCCATTATCACCACAACTCCATGGTCGATAAGATCTAAAAATATTATTGGTACCATCTGTGCATTGGATTAATATCATTTACCAGGGTCTGGAGGTGAATATTCAATGTCATTTTTGTTATTGGATGTAATGGAAATTAATTACCATGCATTAAGGGTTTGCATGTCAGATACGGGTCTATCTATTGAGCGCCATATCTTTGTACGATGGAGGGGGGATAGGGCGTGGGAATAGTGGAAGTGATGCCCTAATTGTTATCTTCTCAATATCTTTCCCTAAAACTGAATGGTAACTATGGACTTGGAATGTCCTGCGCCACAAAGGACCGTGTGTGCGCCATATGTGATGTCAATATGCGTTTCACGGTGTTGCTTCCTTTAGATTTCGGAAATGTATGCAGTGTTTTCTTTGTGACACCACTTGGTTGGTTGGCGAAAAGATTCGTGTCACCTTGAACAAAGAAAATTTACATTTCCTACATCAATTCTTCCCACGTGGCCGAATCGGTAAAGATACAATCAGCTGTCTGTATTCAATATGTTGTAGAGAAAAATGTGTGACTGCGTAAACGATGCTCAACGCCATGCATGCTCATTTGAGAGAGGTTCTTCTTAGACATATTTCATGTATAATTGATTGTACAACATGTCAACAAAATTGAAAAACTAAGCCAAACACAGTAAGGCTAGAAGTACATGTATATGTAAAGTATCTCATGTTTATTCAGCAACTTTGATACAAGACTGTAGCGAACATCGGCTAACCGGCCTGTCCAGATACAGTTTCATTTATTAATATTGTTGTACATTTTCATATTGATTGATCTGGATGCAAAGTTATGTTTATTACATTGAAGCTTATCTTCTTTGCACGAGGGTTTATGTCGGCCCAATATTACACTTTAATAACATGTAAACGAAAAGTTGGCGATAAAATATATCAAAACTCAAAACTCACTCAAACTCATTTTGGGGAACACTCATAAATGAGTAAACCTATTCTTGGATATCTTCAAGATCACCCATCCCCAGGTCACTATTTTGATGTATATGTTGCCCTGTACACTTGGATGGCCTGGGATAATAAACCCCCAAAAGAACCTTAGCTAGAGAATACAGCAACAGAGCAGAAGTTGTAGTTCCATAGCTACACCAGAAGCTACAATAAATGGTCATTTAATACAATACTGTAGCATTTTTCCTATTGTTCTTTATCACCACATGTTCATTCCACACACAGACAGGGATAATTCCTCAAGTGGTGCTCTATCTAATAACCACCCCCCCCCCACCCCCCCCCCCCTTGTCGCCCACATGCATGACCCCAATCAGTGACCCCTCCCTTATCGTGTTACATCTAAACCTGTTGCGCCGTAAATTTCATGACGGGCCGCTCGGGTCACGACCTTGGGTGAAATCGACATCATGACCCGTGTGAAATCGACATCAATAATGGCGGCGCCCTGGAGCACCGATCCTTAGTTAATATGGCTGTGTACACGTCCGTGTCTTGTTTGGGGAGTGGGGGAACGATCAGCTGATTCGATAAAGCCTGGGCAGTCTATCTTAGAAAGGCATCTGCTTTGGTTTGGGTCACTTCCTTCTGTTTTCTACCAGTGAAGATTTAAAATATTAGAATTCGGCATTTATCAACTATAAACCAATATTTTTCTTTCGGCACAGAAAGGTGGAGATGATTTCAAATGGTTTGGAGATGGTAGAACTTAGGGAGTGGTCATTTCTTAACAACAGGGAGGGGGGTCGACATTTTTTTAGCCCCCCCCCCTCAGGCAGGTTGAAATTGAGCGCGTCCAAAGAAAATTGGGTGCAATCTTTTTGTCCCCCCTCAGGAGCGATCCAAAATTTTTGCCCCACCCGTAAATCCCCCCCCCCTCACCTGTTGTTAAAAAGATGACCACTGCCTTAGAACAACTACCATCTAGGTACAGTGGTCATGTCCACCGTCCACCTCAGAGTCCAGTGGGTGGCGGACATCACAGCAGTCACCACATTGTTTTGATGTAAGTGCCCCATTTCCATGTACTACTTACAGAAGCCATGGCTGCGTCGCGGCCCAGGCCTCACACCTCCCGGTAGCTGGTATACTGTAGGTCGCTTCTGTCATCCCAAGCTCATTGGCCATGTTACATGTAACTTTATCATTCAAATTATTATGCATATTTGTAGCTAAATATTTGTACAATTGAATCTCAAGATGTTTTTATATCGCTTTTATTTATACTTTCGAGTACACAAGTCGGTCCTTTGGACCCATTTTCAGTTAGCAATCTAGTTACTACATGAAGTGCGTTGGTAGTTGTCCAGTACATGTATACACGTTTCCTTGCTTTCTTGAACATGTATTCCACCAATAGGGATTATATCTAGTCCTATATACATTGGTCAAGCAGAATTCCAGGATAACTCCAATGTCTCCAGGCGTATACATGTATGTGCTACAAGTACACGCGGATACTATGGCGGCAAGGTCCTGTAAATACAAAATCAAAAGTACGTCTAATCCTTTGACAAAGCTTTGAAACCTGCCCACCTGACATCCTCTAAACATGCCCATGTGGCTATGTTGACCTATGGCCTGCCGCCCTACCGTCCTGTCACCTCCCTGGCTGTCTGTCTGACTCCCCCCCCCCCCACTCCCCACCCGTCCACACCCGTCTCTGACACCCCCCCCCCCCCCTCACTACAGCCCTCCCCCACCCCATCCCACCAAGGCCACTCAAAAAAAAGAAGTGGTTTCTCATCACCGATGACTGAAAAATATGACGAGGGAGGATTTTTTGGGGGATTTTTTTTTTTTAACTCGTGGGCTAAAATGTATAGGAAAATACATGTTTTTCATGACCAAAATTCACATTTTAGTAGTTAAGACTTTACTGATATCTAAAACTTGGGAAAATGTAAGGTATTTCTATCTTACTGCATTACTGGCAGTAT
The DNA here is from genome assembly GCA_947462335.1 of Harmothoe impar. Classification (NCBI taxonomy): domain Eukaryota; kingdom Metazoa; phylum Annelida; class Polychaeta; order Phyllodocida; family Polynoidae; genus Harmothoe; species Harmothoe impar. The sequence goes on along the minus strand of OX381713.1, from coordinate 57,810,010 downwards.
AAGCTTTAATTTGATACCAGATATCCCTACATTTGTCAATTTTTATCACGTTTTTCATTTAAAAAATAGCAAAAAAAAAAAAGAAGTTTTCCTCAAAACCTGATTTCTATGATGCGCGCGGTGATGAGAAACCATTTTATTTTTTTGAGAGGCCTAAAGCTGTCGTCTCTACTACCCGGCCAACGTCCGCTCATTCCATGTCTTTTTATGTCCAAACATTGACCAACTGGAGCTATAGTCAAACGTGGGTAATAACTGATAACTCAAGTCTGTCCTTTTCTCTCAGCGGATGCTGGGAGACCAAAATATTTCTCAGTAAACTTTGATTATTATTTTCAATTGGAATAAAAGGGCCCTTTTTCACGCCTGTCCTAGCAGGTAAATCCCTGATAGTATGATGTTGCACGCTATATGGTGTTCTATTATGAACCATTACAGGGACCCATCAAGCATGTAACACGCTCCCAAATTGATGACATGGTTTGTGAACATTCCCCCGATATGTTTCCAAAACAACACTGTTCCAAGGAGTCCAGCAATATCAAACATACTGCAACAGAGTCTGGCAATACCAGACTGCAATAGAGCCTAATCTGGCATCACTATAACAAACTACAATAAAGTCTGGCAATATCAAACCCCGGGATCAAACTGCAATATGTCTAGAGTCTGGCAATACATTGCACCAGACTGCATGCAATATAGGGTCATTCAAGAGCGTTCCTGGTAATGTTGGACTTTCTGTCCAGAGGCTGCCGATGTTGGGCGATTTATGTGGCACAGTTGACTTCGTCTCCTGGGCAAAGTCTGGGACCTTGGTGGAAGTTAGAAGGGTGCTTCTGATGTATACCAAAAAGTCACCTGCATGTTCCCTATAAGTATACGTCTTTTGCTGGTACAAAAATATGTGCAACACCAAACATACCGCCATATGTCAAGCCTCCCTGGATGACTCCCTTTATCACCGACCCCCCACCCACCACCCACCATGTACCACCATGCACCCAGCTCCAAGATTGCCTTTACAGTCGTCTGCCGGCGTCTGGGGCCTCTGGCCGACACGCTGACATGCCGCACCGGTGTGGCCAAATCGGACGCGAAATCGAGCGTTTGTCGTTTTGCCCCAAACAAACACTGTCCGCTTCAGCCGCTGTCCATTTCTGTGTGCAACCGAAACCTACCCATCCAGCCCCCCCCCCCCCCCCCACCCTCTTCTCTCCCCCCCCCCCCCCTTCTCCAGCCAGCCACGGCTCAGATCAACCCCCTCCAGTGTCCCGGACGCGGGGGTAATCCATTTCGGCGCCGCGGGCCTAGCGGTGCCAAATTAACGTCAGGCCCGATGAGATGGAGGGTGCCTTTAAGAGTCAATTTCGGCGGTCATCAATATTCACTTGGGCGGGCCGTGATTTAATTATAGAGCGACTGAAAACGCACGTCGTCGAGGCGGCGGGGACAGAGCGCCAAATTTACAAACAATTGAGGGCGACACATCACGACGTCGACCAAGACAAATGTAGGTGCAGCATCCGGAGCCGGGACTACGCCATGGTCATGGGGGGGGGGGGGGGTACCTGGATGGGGAACGTTCACAAATAACGTCACCGGTTAGGGGGTTGGGGTGGTTTCTTTGGTGTTAGTGTTGGAAATTTGATACAAGTAGTCTTACCGAATATATAGTTAAGAGATTGAGTTCTTTGAAAAGGACTGTGATGTCACTTTTTGAACGTTCCCTTATAGCCAGGTCCCAAAGGTTGAGAGGGGAGAGGGTGCACTGGAGCATGAGACCTCTTTACTGGAATCGTGCCTTTTATATATTTCAACTACAGCATATACACATCATCTTCATCCAAAAGTAAAAGCGATATGTAAATTTAGGGTTCGCCATCGATGCTCATACAAGTGGACATATGGCTTTATACAGATACGGGTATATTTTCACAAACACTTTGGATTTATTTACAGTTTTGCTGGGGCACTCGGCGATGAGTGAGTAACTCCCAGGCCAGTCATCGGTCCGCAGGGTGGGTGACACAGAGCAATTTGCTGAAGCTGATTTTCCTGTGAAAACCGCACAATTCGCCATCACTGATTGCATCACATGTGTCAATTTGTACGGTCGGCTGCACCCAAGACTACATCTGTGAGAGGATCTAATACCCCCCCCCCCCGGCCCCCTTATCCGTCACGTCCTACTCCCATCCCATCCCTACCCCCAGACCACCCCCATCCTCACGCACAACCTAGGCCGCAGACAACAAAAAGCCCGTAACATGACTCCGGACAATTACATGAAACCTCAAGCTCCCGTCGCGAAGAGGCTTCCACCAAATTTGCACGGCCAGCGGACAAATTATTCTCGGAATTAATACGGTTAGATGTTTCGCAGGGAAGGAGTGAGAATTGAGAACGGGGGCTTAAGGTCAATGATGGGGTTGGGAAGGCCCTATTAAAAAACAAAGCATGACAAGGAGAGAAATGAAGGGAGTGATTGTTTTGGGGGAGTTGTGCCCCGTTCTTCAACTCCCCACCCTTACGATCCCCCTCATCACTTGCCCATCCCGCCCCGTCCCGGCCTGCCCCGCGCCAACCAACCCCTCCAGACCCCGCCCTCAGGCCCCCCTTGTCAATTTAGCACTGCGCATGTCCGCCTAATTTCATTTCCGGTGAGGGAGGGTCGGGGGGAGATTGGGCGCCGTGTATTAAATGGACGCCACTCGACCTGAAGGGACGATAGCGAACGCCGCGACTGTCAGAGGAATTTTGTCGCCGACTCGTCGTCGGGCGTTATCTGGTGTACGATAAGGAGGGCTGAGGGTGCTCTGCCAATTTCAGGGGTTGTTGGTGTGTGTCACCGGACCCGGCCGCCGACAGGGGCCTGCGACGGTGGCGTCATGCAGGGGCGCCGGAACTGGAAACGTTCACAGCTCTTCCTTTTTAATCTTTGTATTAGGCTACCCACGGGTGTCGGGCATGCAGGGGCGCGGGGTTCAGGGGACATGCCCTGCCCCCACCCCAAAGTCTAGAATTGATTTATGGACTTCTTTATAGGAACTTCACAAATTGACACATATTGTGGGATCTTCTTCAAGATCCCTGCAATCTGCTTTGTTATTTGTTTAGGCAAATCCATCTACAAAAACAAATGTTTGTCATGTCATGTTTCATTACTAAACCAAAAGACATCCACCTCCTCCTCCCCAATGCCACGTCACTCCTAAGATTAAAAAAAATGATCACTATAGATAAGGCTCTAGTTCGAGCCCTCCCCAATGGTCTATCTATATACAAAAAAACCACCGTCGTCCTGGACGCTTCATAGCGGATGTTTTCGGCACTCGAAATCGAACATGCGACTTAGAATCTATAGCCATGGTCGACATCAGAGAAGCCCCACTGAGATGGCGATCTGCGTCCGTTATCGGGAAGATGTCGTCACCCGTATCTGGCCTGCAGCTAGGCGGCAGGAACTGTATCCATGATTGGGAAAATGAGAAGGGATCCGAGGTAAAGACGTCTCGTGAGCTGTGGGGGTTTGCACACAGAGAAGAAACAGCGTGAAAAGGGAGTCCAGGTTGCCTACAGAATGACCCCTCTCCTGGAGAATCCAGGTCGCCCCAGGGAGCCTAGGCGACTCTTTGGTCACATGTGGAGTCATATAGCTCTCTGGGGCGTTATGACTCCTCCATTATGACTTTGGCGGAGGCAGTTTCTTCTCTCTGTGTGGGGGTAGGGGTGGCGGGTAGAGCTGCATGCTTTATACATTGTAGGGGGGTCAAAAGGCAAATAAAGGGGAGGGGGAATTGCTAAAAGTCCGATTTGAACGGGAGAGGTAATCTTATATTTGTTGATGATAATTCAATTTTTATCAGATGGAGGAGGGGGGGGGGCTGAGCAGTTTTGGCCTCTGAGTTAGGATGACAAGAGAATGTATAATTACGAATTCTATCACTCTTTAAGAGGGGAAGAAGGGATGCTTCATGTGTTCATTGATGCCCCAGTTGATTCACTCAAAATATGATCTTCTGACATAATGTTCATGTCGTATGAAACAAACTGCCATTTTATGAATCTGCACTTTTCTTACCATCTGACAGATGTGGCATACATGTAACACCACCCTCCACCGGTCTATATCTCAAGGACCTATATTTGTGCTATGCCAACACCACCTGATGACAAGAATTGACTTAATCTACACAAAGATGCAACCTCTTCCCTCAAGGCCAAAAGGTCTGTTTCAGGTTTGCACGACCCTATACTAGTAGCCTATTTACAGGGCAATATAGGGCCAACCTTAAACAATTTAAATAATAAATTGATCTCTCACGACATTGCGAATTCTGCAAATGTATCCGAGTATAGGTTCCTGAAATATTTCTTTGAGTCAATGATCCTAGTTTCTCAGGCCATATAACTCGAAACACACAATTTTTCTATTGTTCCCAAAATACTTTCCATCCCATCTTTCTCTCCTGGTAACATGTGGTCTTCTCAAACAACACTTGCTCTCAGAAATCCGACTCCATGGTTTTTTATCCAAGAATTTGCGCCACATGTTCTTTTCACAACTTGTATGTTCTCGTCAGAACTCTGAGTGGCCTGAAATTTGACAAGCCATTTACACGTGGCTGACAAATATTACCTACAGGGTACGGCAATGACAACAGCCTGTTTGCCCACTGCAGCACACAAAAGAAGGGGAATTGATACTTGGTTTATTCTGAGGTTGTGGATCGGGGCCCTGGGATAGTTGTAACACAAGGATTTGAAATCATCAGTGCTGAGTGGTTGTGTGAAAACTGAGTCCAAGTTCCAATTCACAAAATGATCTTCTCCTGAAAAGAAAAAAAGAAAATCTTTTGAAGGTTGCACTTTGACCTACAGGGATGGAGTATGCAGATTTGACTGTGCACATACAGTGGCAGGAGTTGCGGATGGTAGGAGGACGTGGGGGGGGGGGGGGGGGGGGCTCAAAGAAGAGCAGTGGTAGATGTGGTATCAGTGACCCACCTGTGTTGGGGATATGATACTACTTTTATATGCTTCTGACATCCCCACCCCAAAAGCAAAGCTCTCACAGCCAAAAATGATTTTCTTATTTCAAGAAACTAATTCAAACTAGTCATTTGTCCGCCATTATTTTCTTAAAATGAGATATTAATTTTTGACTATGCATTATTATAAATTTGGATGATACTGTGCCCCAGCGATTCACAGATTCAATCCAGGCACGTGTACAATACCATCACTCATAATCAGCCATTTATTCATTTCACTAATGGTATATACTGATGCTCTACTCCCGGCCGTTATATCAGACTGGCGCTTATTTGAGGACCTGGGGCTCAAACGGGTCAATACGGTAATAGAAAGAAGAGCCATGCCCAAAAGATGCATCCATGGGAAAGATAACTCCAGTGTATGTCTTGGGGTAGCAGTGCTCACCCAGGTCTAGCCTATAGCCGGCAGATGATAATCATCCGCGCGCACTCTAAATATTTGTCTTCCATTTCTCTAGCCACACAGGGCTTGTTTGAACTCCGTCAACAACCAAAAGGACATCAAATACTAACAGTCCCTGCACCATGGCGCCACGTTTGATTTCCATTCTCTTTGTTGTGGAGTTGCCCCCAAAAGACGCAGCCCCCCTCTTGTATCCCATTCTTGGATAAATATTGAATTATTGTTGTGCGCAGAAATCCAAGCTTGTGTCGTTGCGCAAATAAACGCCGCCTACAATGGCAGCAGATGCATATTAATTACGCGCGTTTGGAAATTAATCGAAAGGGGAACAAAGGTAGGGGAGGGTCAAATAACCTGATCTACTTTTGGTGGGTGGTGTCCCTTTTGATGGGCTTTCCCAGGGCCGCCCTGGAGGTGGGGATGAGGTGCTGGAGGAATGGTGATCATTGTGTATACGCCCACGAGGAGACAGGAGAGGATGGGATGTGGGATTGGAGGGGTGGGGTGGGGGTTCACCAGTTGAAATATATTAATTAAAACAAATGGGAATACAAAATAATTAATCAGTATCTAGCAGTTGTAACTCAACCCTATAATTTCACCTTTCCACAGCGATATTATATTCCTCTTTACTAGAATTAGTTTGAACTTGTATTGATAAATCCCCATTGTTTGGTCAGAATGCAGCAGGAGGGGGAGGAATCAGTAATATACACTGTAAAAAAAATTCCGTTAAAATAACGGAGATTCACTGGCACCACTGGGTGCCGGACTTTCACCGTTATTTTTACGGTCACCGTTTTTTCCTAAGTCACCGTTATTTTTACGGAACTGTCACCGTTATTTTTAAACAAGAAATCTCTGTTATAAAATTTTTTAACAGTGATTCTCAGTACCGTTAAAAAAACGGTGATTCACTGGCACCACTGGGTGCCGGATTTTCACCGTTATTTTCACGGTCACCGTTTTTCCCAAAGTCACCGTCATTTCTACGGAACTGTGAATCACCATTATTTTAACAGAATACAAAACATCACTGTATTCTGATTCAGTGCCTAAACAATAATTGTAATGGTATTTTGTGTAATTTAACTGATTTGTCCCAGTGTTATTCAGTTCATTTATCCCCTTATACCTAACTCCATGCTCAATATGGTTCCAAATCCAATTTGGTACCAATCAGCAATATCATCTTAGTGTCAAGACTTCAGACCTAATCATTAGGAATTAGTCTATGAAAGCCTTATAGAATGCTTCATGACACTTTGTAATACCAGTCCATGAGCAGAAGTCACTCTAGGATGGCTACAGAGCAAACCTTACAGCTGTATCTGTATATATTTTTCTTATCACCACAAAAATGGTGTTCCTAGCATCTAGAAAAATCTCTTCATGAACCAAACTGCCACCTGGTGTGATAAAACTGAAATCAATTAAACGTAGCTTCACTGTAAAATAAACTGTGTTTCACTGTAGAAATATACGGTGTTTCACTGTACTGGATTACGGATATTCAAAGTAAAACCGATTGATTTTACATTGCCTCACCGTAATCATATGTTATGATGAATCACCGTAAAATTTTACACTGATTCTCCGTATATTCAACGGAATATTTTTACAGTGTAGGCAGGGAAGCATGCATTAATAGAAAAGGGGGATGGGGTAGTATACAAAGAGTGGAGGAGGGGAGCTAAACTTCTAACCTTGTCAAATATTTGCTGCACATGTTCCGGCACACCACATGTGGGCTAGCCATGTCTGGTTCCGGCTCACATACGCCCCCTCGTGAGCTCCTTGGGAACTAACGCCAGACGGAGAAAAAGCCCTTCGTACATGCTCCCGTGGTATCCAACCTACATTGGAGTTCACAGAAAGGGTCGAGCCTCGGCTCCAGTGAGACCAGTGCTGAAGTATAAGGGTACCCCCCCCCCTATATGCCCCCAAGTATTATAAGCAGGTGTAAACACAAACGGGGCATGCTCTGCAAAGTAATTTACCCCCTAATGGGCATTTTACTCGTGACATTTAGCAGTGTGGTTGGAGTGACACCAGCACTCTCAAATACTCCAGTCCAAATGAGCACAAATCCCACGCTACTCCCATCGGCTGGTTGTCTGTATTTTTTTGTGCCTATGTCAATAGAGAACAGTGGAGGTAATTATGTTGCACCTGTATAAGGTGGGAGTAGCTGTAGGCTAGGAGATTGGGGAGTTATTATAGAGGATCAAGCCAATGGACTGATTCCCCAGCATAAAAAACCTCGAGACTCCATTTTTAGCATCAAATCATCTTCTTATTTTCGCATTTTAACCTCTTTGAAATAATTCATTTCAGCATTCCATGCGATATTTACTCAGACGAAATTGTTTATGCTCTTTTCCAAGGGGCCAATCATTCCATTTGATTCATTTTCCATCGATTTCATTTTGATGAAATTTGCTCGAATTTATTCAAAGGAGGTCTGGGTGGGTGATTGTGTGTATGGGAGGGGTGGCTGCATGGGGGGAGAACTCAACACCTGCTTTCGATTATCTTCGGAATAGTGTAGATCTGCCAAACCGTTTCCCAGTGAGGACCCCCTTTTCCTGAGTCTCAGGTAGTCGAATCGATTAAGTTAATCCTCTTTAAAGGCGCAAGTCTCAGTACCCCTCCAGCGACAGTCGGGGGGAGCCGGGACAGGTACTCAGCCCTATTTATAGGGGCGCTGGGGGTTTAAGACTTAGGGAGCGTTCATTATTTATGGCAGGGGGGGGGGGGCGGGCGTTTGGCAAAACGAATACGTCAAAAAAAAAAGACCCCCCCCTCTGAATGGGCAAAAAAAAAAGACCCCCCCCCCCCTCCGAATGGGTCAAAAAAAAAAGACCCCCCCCTCCGAATAGGTTGAAAAAAAATGACCCCCCCCTCACCATAGACGTTTATAAATACTTAATAATGGCATCAACGACATACAAAGTCCACATAGTCCTATACTATAACCTATTATAGCATGTGCTTAACCATTATTTGAGGGAGTGGTTATAGGGCATAACAATATGGTGAATATATTTATGTGGAGAGCGCGCATTTTTCTGTTTCCGTGGCACGTTTGATATTTTTGCTAAAAATTGGTGTGATTATTTTGGTCCCCACCTACAAGTCCTGCTAATACTGTTTGGTAGAAGTACCATGAAATGGCCCGGCTCAGGGGCCGCGGAAGGTGGATAAAGTTGGGGGGCTCAGCTCCCAAAGCCAGCTGATGAGTGTTGGTTAGAGGGAGAAACAAATGGTTGTTTTGGGGCCACAAGCCCCAGGAAAATTTGGGAATTTTACCTTTATATTAGTGTATTCAGAGTGGTCTGAAGTCTACCATATGATCCTGGGAAATTTTGTAATTTTACATTGAAATTGATGTGTTCTGAGGGACTTTGAGCTTGTCTTTCAAGAAAGTTTTAGGAATTTTACCTCGAGATTGGTGTATTCTTGGGTACTCTGAGTCTAGAATGTTCATGTTTCCCAAAAAGATTGGCTCCCCCACTTTACTGGGCCCCAGCCCCCCCCCCCCCTGTTCCGCGCTACTGCAGCTTAAAACAAAGATGTTTGATGAAGGGATGCTCTGGACATTATAATAGTGGCAAACCTGAAGAAAATTTTGAAAATCTAGAGGTCAATCGGCCCATTTTAATGTATCCTGGTATTATAACTTGCAGTTAAAGGAACAAGATCACTATTTAAACCTAGTTTGGTTTTCCAAAGGCTAGGATCAGTAAGAAATAGGGAGCTGAGGGTGAGAATTTGAAGTTGAACAAAGAGTCACAGGGGAATGTGTCTTTGTTATATAACGGCACTGATCAATTACAATCGCTTGAGCCATCAATGGTATGCATGGATGTTACGTGCACCATAGTTGATAACCTTTATTTGAGGAAATGCCATAAGGTACCTGCCTTCAATATTCTAGTGTGTGGTCAGTATAACCAAGCCATGGGAATGCATTGACTCCAAAAAAAATAAAAGGTTTAAAATAGTGATGAATAACTCACTGATAACCCTGCAGAGCATCGGAAGCAACTTGACCAGAACCAAATATAGAGCTCTAAAAATTCTGATGAGGCCAAGTAGCGATGAGTAGCAATGATTATTCAGTGCCTGATTTCTGTTGAAGCCAAAGATGAACTTAGAGGGAGATTTAGAAATTGGCGACAGAAGGAGTGGCATCCGCAGCAGAAAACTCTGTGGATCTGGTGGCTATTTGCTACATTTCAAGGCATTCGGTACACCGATTTATAGTGGGATGATCATGTCTACTCTATGAGTCTGCTGATTTTATAAGTCCTAGAATCTGTGAGAAGCAGGCAGCTATCAGGGAGATGGTGAAGGTATTCTAAAAATATTGAGAGCTCTGCAATCAGAACGCTGTGGCTCATTTAGCAGGGTCTGGTACAAGATACCAAGGAAAAGTGTGTATCATGACTAGTGTTATCACGCCTTTGACTGGTGGAGTGGACCTAAGCTACAATGTATCAACATTATATGAGGTAAATCTGCATCTTGCATACTATGCATCTGCTCCTCTATTGGGAAGAAAGGCAGGGTCTAAAAATGTAGGCAAGTTCACCCTTGCATATGGATGCCAAAACGTGATGGGCAAGGCTAAAGTCCAATTAACCCAAACTATTTCGGATACAGTACTGTCATATTTCGGTGCCACAATAGCATTCATCTAACTGCACACTGATAGCTTTTCTGTTTAGACCCCCTACATTCTGTACTCTTCTCGTGTTGAATTAATGCTCCAGTTAATTATTGTTGCTTTAGGAAAAGAAAAGTAGTGAATCATTCATGTGTGGATTGGTAGGCAAGAAATTTAGCAAAGTTCTACCGTCTTTATGACCCCAATTCGCGACATGTGTCGTGAAATTCGCGTCACGTTGTGTCAAAAAATACCCCCTCCCAAATAAATACCCCTAAAAAAAATGACCCCCCCCCCTCAGAATAGGTTGAAAAAAAAAGACCCCCCCCTAAGAATAGGTTGAAAAAAAAAGACCCCCCCCCTCCGAATACCCCTAAAAAAAATGACCCCCCCCCCTGATTTGCACACCCCCCCCCCTGGCATAAATAATGAACGCTCCCTTAACTCTGACTGGTTTACAGCCCCGAGCCAACACAGGGAGAGGGAACACAACATCAGTCAGATCGACATGAAAATGAGACCACCCTCGCCGCTCCAGCTGCTTTTTAATGTGAAAATGACTCCAATCCCCAACCGCCTTTGAGACGCGGAAGGGGGATTCGAAATTCAAAGAATGCCAAATCGAAATTGTGCAATAGCAATGCCTGCTTTTAGTCTCTCAACTCCACCCCTACTCCCGCTTCTCTCATGCCGATTTCCTTTTTTGTTTTTTGCTGAGATTTTCTCTAGTGGTGTGTGGGGTGGCTATTTCGTGTAATGTTGAAATGCTACCTCTATCTCCCCCTCTCCCTCCCTCCGTTAAAATGTTCTCAAAAACCAATTGAAGGAAAACGCTTTAGGGTGCTCTTTACGGAAGGCCTCCCCGTCCCTCTAGTCCCCCTTAACCACCGTCCCACTCTCAGCACGGTGCTTAAACGCTCCTCCAGTAATACTCGTTTATTAAGTGTTATTTGTAAGAAGTGAATGCCTCGGGCTTAAAACGAGGGGACTTTGATAGAACTGCGGACAGAATTACATGAGTGCGGCAGCGGAGGGTCTGGTTAAGAGCCGCCAAAGCGTCGTGGATAAAGGCTCAATAGGCTGTGGGATTCTGCAACTGATGTTGAGCGATATTATGTGCACTAGCCGCTACTAATTAAAGACTTCTTTGAAGCTGTAGGCTTAGGGGGTAATGCATGACATGGGTAAGGGCCAGGGGGAGTGGAGAGGGACCCGAGCAAAGCTCCAAAGGAATATAGGGGGTCAGTTATAGGGGATAGCACCGGGATAGCATAAGGGGTGGGGTGAGTTGCATGGTTAAGGCGTGCGAGGGATGAGTGTATCTTATTGTTCAAATATAATTAAAGATGATGAAGATGCAAGCTACATGTAAATTGCTGACATGACAATGCGTTTTACTTTAGTAGCCTAGTAGGGCGTTTTCCTTCGTTGGATGAGTAGGGCTAGGAGGTTTAGTATGAGTTAATAATTGAGTACTTTGGACTGGACAATTTATTTGTATCATAAATAAAGTACCCCATCATCCACTAATACCTCTCAGCTTTAGGAGGGAACGGCATCTAGTGATTTGAGGCACACCCGGGGGTGGGAGAAGGAAGGGGAGGGTCCTGCGTCATGCCTGCAGCCCCTGGAGGAAGGCCAATGTGATACCGTGGAGGAGGGGGCACGTTTGGGGTAGAGATAACAGGAGGAGCATGCCTGCAGGGGTGTCCCAGCAAAACGACATGAAAGTTGGTGGAGGAGTTGTGCTGATTTCACGGTCAATATTGGTCTATTTCACCCATGTGTGCGCGACTGATTAGTGTTACTGTGTGGGGGGGTGCACCAGGAGGCTGCCTTGGGGGATACCCCAACCCCTCCTCCAACCTCTACCCCCCCCCCCCCAACACACTCCTCTTTTTGCCCACTAATTGGCTGCCCAATTGGTCTACCTCCCATTTGGGGATATAACAGAGGAGTGTCCGGCCTCAAAAGAAACCCACCCTTCGTACATTCACCTCCTCTCCTTTCAGATGTCTCATTTAGTACTTCCTTTTTTTTATCAGAGGGTGGGGGGTTGTGGTAATTTCTTTTATATAATCAAAAATAATTGCGTTTGGAAAAACATAGCCCAAATCACGTGAGCATGTGGAAGAATCACTCACAGCCCTCTGAAAAAAAAAGAGTAAAAAGAAAATAGAGGGCCCAGACGGAGGGGATTCTTGGTGCTTATTAGTCTTACTCGGTGCCAATTATAACTAGTGGTGTTGGAATGAAAGGATTGATTTCAGTGTCGATTCTAAGCCGCATGCCTTGCTCAGCTTACTCCGTGATCACTTAAAACCCCCGCCTGCTATGAGCCTATGTTTGCACAGCCTTCTCTTTTTACCACAGTCCTACAGGCCTAATTGGAATATGTCCATTCACCTGTCGATAAAAATCTTCTAATTGACACTGATCGCTCTTGGTGGCGAGCTGAGCCTGCTTGAGACTGCAAGAGCCGCTGGAGATGGTGGGATTTTGTCATACTGTGAATGAGAGCTCACTACCCCCACCCTCCCCCCTCCTACACCTCCTTCTTTCCTCTCTCTGTCACTAGTGGCCTTTCCTCTCCCCCTTTTCCACTTTATTGGCCGCAGTGCCGACACACACAGCAAATAACGGGAATGATATCAGAGGATTGATGAGGTCCAAAACAACACTGAGCTGCCCACTGCCGACCAGCCACTCCCCCCATTGGGCGACAGTTTGGAGAGGACAGCTGGGCAAACAGAGGCTCTGCTAAGAGTTGGGTGTGCATGTATGGGGCTTGGAAGGGGGGGGGTGGGGGTGATAGTAGTAGGGTTGTATGGGCGTGGGGGGATGGGGAGCGGGGGGGGGTGCATGGGAGAGCAGCGAGAGGGACAAGGAGGGGGGGTAGAAAGGCTTTATTTTAGTCACGTGACTCAATTATTAGAGCATTTTACCCCCACCTGGTCATGCTTGATGGAGATAAACTGCGCGCACGCACCATATTAATGTCCCAACACACAAGTGGCAAAATCCAAATCTCCTCAATCAAATGTCATGTCAGCAGTCCAATCCAATTTCCACCCCCTGCCATAAAGGTAAGGAATGTGGGAAGGGCAAGAGGGGGGGGGGTGGTCGGAAATATCAGAATAGGAGCACATAAAAGAGAATAAATGAGCTATCCAAATTAAATCAGCTCAATTAAATAACATGATAACTGTATCGATGTGCATATTGGAACAGCCAAACAATCGGAAATATAGACTGATTAATGTTTCAGTTTATTACCAATAATAATCTTGGCGAAAAGGAAAATTCGTTAATTCATCTAGCATTGTCCATTTGCTGAGTAGTCTTTGGCCATGTATCAGCACTGACTGATCCTCTCCCTGGTCTCTTTGTCCCTCTCTGATTTCATCTTATTGAGGTAACAACACACAGATTCACACACACCTCTACATCTTACACCCCCTCCTCTCAGCCTTTACCCCCAAGGCCCCAGCCCATCTCTGTCCCCACTCGTGCGGAAAGCCACATCTTTACTTACTCCTACTTATCCTGGGCCACCCTGGAGACTTACCCCTCTCACACTGCCAAGGTCACAACAGTATACTATAGTGATACATTACCCGGTATCAAACTTTAGAGTGGCTACAACTCGAGTACTGAACATGGTTAAACCTAGCGTCGCCTACTTACATGCGTTAGGGGCTCATGATTTGGCATCTGTTCAGTGCAGCTATGCCACTCAAATTCGGAATTTTGCTCAATTTAAATAGAAAATGAGATAAATCGTATTATAAGAATTACAGCCCAAAATTCGGTATTCAGAAAAAGTTTGGAAAAGTGGACATCCCCGTCTGTGTCACCAGAGTAGGTGATGGAAGGGTGCCTCTGTGTAACTACACATGTACCGGTAGCGCCACTTTGACTCGTGCTTCATTACATGATGATCCAACTATCTCTATATTGATCGTATTGTATATGATAAAGCATAAATGTATATCGCCAAGTGGGCCATGGTCTATGACGTAACTAATGTTACATCCGTCACACCACAACCCACTAAAAGAAAACCCAATATGTTCTGTATTTATGAGACTTTGACCTAAGTTGCATCAAATGAGACCTGCGTCATTGGTGATAGAGGTTAATGTTGAATTGCAGGTGCTGCTTTGGCGCATCATGCAGACCCTTCATGAGTGGATCAACCCTAATGCAGCGCCAGCGAGTTACACGCTGGGGTTGCATTAATCCACCATAATGACAAATGTCGCCCTTTACAAGTAGCGATATTGAGTGCAGAGGTTTCTCCAATTATCCTAAAACCATAATCTATTATTTCCAATAAATCTCTCTCCTAAATTAATTTGCAGTATTGTGAAAGTAATCCCACTGAAATTGCCTTCTAGGGGAAGGTAACATTGAAGTTGATTATGATAATTTCACCAGAAAGGATGAAAAGGTGGATATTAAATTTGATATCAAATTGAATTACTCTCCCTTTTTGGGGATTAATCAAATGAAATGTATTACAAAGCAAAATGCTATTCTATGCGTTATTCAAATAGAGTGTAATAAAAGCCAAGTTCAGTCGGAGCCGAATAAACATTAATCCAAGGGAAAGGGGAAGAAACAAGGCATTGTCCAATATAAAAGGCATATCAATTCATTTATTTACTTTTTTTATTACACATTATGAACAATCAGTATGACAGACTCTTTCTGTATTCCTTGTGTCTGACAGTGATGACGTTACATGCCACACTAAAAGTATAACATTTGGGGTGAGACCACTGAATTTGAACAGTTTGGTTTCAGTATTGGTTTCAGTTTCATAATGGCCGCTCTTCATACACTCAAATGAGGGATGAAGGACCAGTTCGAGCCACTAGGAGGCGACACTGATCTCTCTCTATGTTCAGTTCACAGATCTTCTCCTATTATCGCTCTCATAAATAGTTTACGTCCATGACGTATCCTTGTGACGTCGGACGTGACGTCACAACGGGGATCTCAACGTAGGGGCTTGCAGTTTGCGCGTTGGCCACGCGGGCCGTGACGAATCTCATTGTGTTCCTCCGCCGCTGTGCCAAAACCTAGTTCTGCCTTCAAGTTCTAGGTTCCTTCATGTATAGCACATGCG
The DNA here is from genome assembly GCA_947462335.1 of Harmothoe impar. Classification (NCBI taxonomy): domain Eukaryota; kingdom Metazoa; phylum Annelida; class Polychaeta; order Phyllodocida; family Polynoidae; genus Harmothoe; species Harmothoe impar. The sequence goes on along the minus strand of OX381713.1, from coordinate 57,794,741 downwards.
CACTGCATACTCGTTTAATACCCAAAATCCATGGCACAATCCCTGAAGGCGCCATCTGTTGTTGTTCTTCATTTTTAGTCCAGTATTGGTTTCCTCTCATCAGTTTCACCGGAAGAGTCCTTTTGTAAACCAAGATGGCGGCGGAGATGAACACAGCTCCTTTTTTTAGATTTAAATTTTTGTTTAGTCATCGTCACCACAACACCTCTCCAACCTACAACAACAACATCAACACCACCACTGGTCCTCCAGTCCCCTTTACCAACAACAACATCCGATGCTGTGTCCTTATACCGGTAAGTTTCACTCAGGTTTGTTGCACAGGCTCACTCACGATGCCTCTGTGTGTTCAATAGGGGAGCAGCTCCTTTAGTAGATCTGTCTTTTTAATCAATATTAATTATAATAATATACACAGTACTTTAATAACACATGGATTCATAAATTGCCGCCTCCCCGTGGTCAGTAATACGGTAACATGTCCGCCTCATTCCTGTTGTTGATGTTGGTATTGTTGTTGTTGACCTTGTGAGTCGGTCTCATAGTGGGGAGGGGGGAGTGTCCTTTTAGTACTTTGGGATAGTCCTGTTCACAGATCAGACTGCCATTGACGATAGAGTAGCGGTCGCCGGGGACCAGCCGTTGATGACACGTGACACACGTAAAACAGTTCACGTGGTACACATTGCTCTGCGCGCGCATCACGAATTCCTGCGCCGGGATGTTTTGTGAGCACGCCGCACACGTCCCACTCGACCCGAACAACCTGCAAGCAGACAACAAGAAGGGAGTGATTAGCATGGTTGTTAACTTTAAATCTTCTTGATATTTGACACAGTAAACTGACATTTTCTTTGATATTTGACACAGTAATCTGAAATTTTCTTGATATTTGACACAGTAAACTGTAGTTTTCTTGATATTTGACACAGTGAACTAAAAGTTTTTGATATTTGACACAGTAAACATTGTACATAATACACGAAATTAATATTAATAGAGATATATGTGGGCATCACTAGTCCACCACCATGAATCAAGTTTTACCTCTTTATATTAAAGTGGATCAACATGAAAAGTATTACAAATCGTTAATCATGCAATGTCCGGTAAATTACGGTACCTTCACAGAGATACCTAGAACAAATATATAAGAAACTAGCTGGTTTTTCTTTCCTTTCATGACCCCACCTCCTCCACCTCACCATTGGCCAGGCTTCCAACCCCTTCTCCAAACCACACTAAAAGAACAATGCAAAAAGAAGCCCACACCCCCCTCTGGCAACAAGTCGTAGGGACCTTCTCCGCGTCAGGTACCGTGAGCGATAATAGATGTAATGGACACATCCAATGCGACCTGGCCACGTATCGGCACGCCCCCTACCGCATACAAATTGAATTAACGTTTGGCAGTTTCGCCGACTCTGAAGGACGGCCAGGAAAAACAATATGGACGGAGGTGGACCATTAATTAATTGATTTAGGTGGCCAAGTCGCGAGGTCCTTCTCGGGATCGGTTTCTCATGGATGAAAGAAGGGGTAGGGTGCGTGGGGCGCAGGAAATTTTCCCAACCCGCGGCAAAATGGCGGGTTTCTTCTCATGATTGGGTCTGTGGAAGAAGAGCATGGGGACAGGGTGGGCAGGAGGTAGAGGGTGGGGGGGGGGGGGGGGGGGGGCGGTCATTTTCGGCTCTAGCCCTGGAGTAAATTAGCGTGTAAACCAGTAATGATAAGGTGGCTATGCGATATGCTGAGCCAATAAGACTTTCTTCTTACTTTACACTTTGACGCAGTTGGTTCTAATAGAAAGAGGGAACTCGAGCAGAAAGCTATCTCGCAGGCAAGCTCACTTTCGTGGATTTTAATTGCGAATGGTCGCCTCGGATTTCAAGGCGACGAAATACATTTTCAAGTCCTTTCAAGCATGTTAAAGCCCTGTCCAACCCAGTCACTAGTGGTCTATTATACATCTCAAGTGGCCCAGGTTTGAGTGATTTCATTTCACCCCTTTTAAATACAATCTTTATGTATTTCCGATTGGCTTCTTGCCCTTCTGTCTAATGTGTGTAAGGGGGTGTAAGGTCATATTTCTCAACAAAATACTAAATTCGCTAGTTTTGTTTTGGTATTATAGCATATTTGATTCACAAAAAGTGACAACGTTTTCCTACCAAATCTTCACCATGTAGATAGAATTCCAAAATACATTTCATCACCATCCAAATGCAGTCTATTTAATCTACTTTTGCGGATGCTTACACCTTTCCCACTAATCACCAAGACAAAGCCCTCAGGACCTTTAGTGAGAAATAACACCATCCCCCAAAGTTAAGCTATTTATGCCCTAGCATCAGCTTCCGGCCATGCTGCAATCCTATCAACATGGAGTATGATACTGTTGATGTGATCCAAATAAAGACGTTAACTAAACAGTGTACCAACACAGAATGCATGCTTTAGGTGGGGGTGGGTGGGGGCGGCGCATGGGGGGTCAGCCAAAGTATACCTTAGGGACTGGAGGAAAGAGTGTGTATGCCTTGAGGGGTAGGGGGTGTAATATCAGATTAGCCTTCTAAGGAAAACAGCATGTAAGCAGTCTACTTTGTTTGGAGTCCAGTCCACAACAATACGGCCTATAAGGGATTAGAAGTAATCAGATTCCTCCTGGTGTCAAAGGCAGGAAATCGCCATGCATGGTGTATATTTCACGGTTAGAATGACCCTCACCCTCCTAGCACCAACCCCTGTGTCTTATGATCCATTCCTGTGTGATCGATTTCAGCAACTAAACCGCCCAGAGCGGACGTGGGGAGGCCTATCCAAGGAAAACAAGGTAGGGATGTTTGGACTTCCGGCCAAAAGGTATTATGGTTAGAGAAGTGATACCCTACACCCTCAGAAAAGTGAGAGTCATTGTCGCTAAAACTACCCTCGCCTGAGAGTCAGGTGAGGGTAGTTTTAGCGACAATGACTCTCACTTTTCTGTGTGTGTATATGGGGTGTCTAGATCAGGGAGGGGTTTCACAAACAAAGAGTTTTTGGAGCTGTGTTTTAGAGGGGTGTGCCGGCGTGGGTTTATAATAACGGTTAAAGAAGGGTGGAAAACAAAAGAAAGGTATATTATGAGTGTAAAGGAGGAAAACATAGGACGAAAGGGGGTTGGAAATATGAGGTTTGATGCAATAATCTATAGTTTGTAAGATGAGGTTTGGGTAGTACATCTATGTACCTTTTGGTTTGGTGAGTAATGGCCGCCGAGTAAACATCGCACCGTGAGAGCTCCGCACAAAAACCCTCATTATTCGTGTTTAATTAATGAGATCGGCCTCAAAAACGTGACCAGGAGTTACATAGTGAAGCAAGGATGGACACCTGAGTATGTGAGTTCTGAATTTGACTTAGTTGTTGTAATATCTGTGTTTTGCATTCGTACACCGGCTGTTATGCCCTACTCACCCAGCACTGCTAGCCCTCCTCCCTCACCTGCCGTCACTCGCTCTAGAAGGAGTCTAAGCACTAAGCGCCCAATCACCTCACCTGACCAACCACCCTGTACAGGAAAGAAAAATAAAGTGAACACACTCGTAGATCCACCTAGTTATATTCTACCGAAAAACCCCTCTCAATTGCACACAATGTCACAACAGGGAACTTCTCAACAAACTGACACTCGCCATGTTGGCGGGCCCGTCAGCCACAACCCCGGTCAAGTCATAATACCCCCGCCTCAACCACCCATGAATATGAACGGTGTGAGTTATGGGTACGCCCCCACAAGTAATATGAACTACATGACCCAGCAATGGCAAGCCCAGCAGCCCATGAACCCCCAGCCGATGCCTGACCTTATGAAATCCCTACAAGGTATTGAGGCAAGCATGAAGTCCATGAATGCAAAAATGGATACAATGGCGACCTCCCAACAACTGAATGATATGAGGTCCACTCTAGACACTAAGTTCTCAGGGCTTCATGATGAACTGCTGAATAATCTAGCTGATGTAAAAAGTGACTTAGCAGCCTGCAAACTAGTAAACGAAACACGTAATATTGATAATGAGGAATTCAGATGTCAAATTCGTGAAACCTTGAGCGAGCATAAAGCCTTAATTGATTCAAACACAGTCGTTACGTCACGTGAGTGGCCGACCCTGGCCGCCGCTGCTAATCTAGACACTCCAGCTGGGACAGGTACAGCCGCTATGGCAAGCCAACCAACCCAGAATCTAAAAGGAACCGAGTATGAAATCTTCCCCGAACCCGCCAAAGATCGGAATCTTATAATAACGGGCCTATATGAAGGTGTTAGTGAAGATTCAATCAGCAGGGCTTTGAACATGCTAGGTGAGTTGGGAATTATGCTACAAGGTTCTGACATTCTAAAAGCTCACCGATTGAGACCAAGAGATGCACCACCGCCAGCATCTGGTACTACCAAGCTATTGGTCTGCTTCAGTAATGTTGCTGCCCTAAATGCCTCCTTGTCCATAAAGCAAGGGATCCGCCCACCTGGACAAGGAAACCCTATATGGTTTAATAGAGATGAGCCCGCCATGCAGCGTAACCTACGCTGGAAATGTAGGGAGCTGGCAAGATTTCATAAGGAACACGCCCTAAAGAACGTTATTGTGAATGACAAAGGTCTAATCATTGAAGGCGCCCAAATTCTGCTCGAAGACTGGGACACGCTACCACCCGACACTCTCACCCCACAACTGCAGAGCCACCTAGAGGATCTAGAGAAGAAAGCCAAAGCCACAGCCCTGTCTAGGCAAGCTGTCAGTAAAGACAAAATGAGGGAAACCCCATGTGGGCTCATATTTAATGGTCCTAAAGCCAGGTTGAGTAATATGTACCCTGCACCAATCAGATACAGCCCACTGCTCGCCAACGGTTATGAAAGCCCTGCAAAAGACTATGTGTGCAATGAGCAGGCCTACATGCACAACTGTGCCTTGTTTATTGGAAATCTTGAAGTTGCCGAGGAAATCATGAACGAGACGGATCCATTTGAGATCAAAAATCTGTCAAAAAAGTTGATCATACCAACAGGACATCCATGGTGGGACTATCGGGACACCATCCTCCAAAGAATAATTGAGTGCAAATTCGATCAAAATCCAGAACTAGCGGATTTCCTTATCAATACGGACCATGACCTAGATCTGATAGAATCTACCAAGGACTTTCACTACGGCGCGGGTATGATCTATAGCGACAAAGGATGGGAAAAGGGCATCTTCTTTGGACAGAACATTTGCGGCAAATTCTTAATGGAACGGCGCTCCATACTGTCCCGCCGCAGCGCAGCGCTAAAGCAGACCCAGCTGTATGTCGCCCAGTCAAGCGTGCAAATCAACACTGCCACTACCGTCGGCCTCACTACTCCAGGTGACCCCGCTCCGCCAACAGCCATACCTGTAGCTCTACCAAGCCCCAACGCCGCCGTCTTTGTGGCCGATTCAGCCGGGCAGGTTAGTCTTAACACGGTATACACGAATCTCACCAATGTACAGCACTACTCGCCACAAGCCAATGCAGATCAGATCGGTGGTAGCCCGCCTGGATCCGTCATGGATATCTAATAAAGACAGTCACACCTTGTCAGTAGTTGTAGGGGACTCACGCGTTCGGCACATGCACTCCTACATTAAAGAAATCTACCCTGAAAATGTCTCAACCCGAGCAGTAGGTGGAGCTACCATCCAAGAGGCCACAGATGAGGCACTTATAGCACTAGGTGAGTTTCCTCGAGTGACTTGTCTCTATCTAAGCGCAGGAATCTGTGACATCACCATGTTGGCATCTAACCACAGAGTGAAAATGAGGCCGGAATCTATGAATCTGATTCAGACTGTCGACAGACTGATGAGTAGCTATGAACTGTCTATTGATCGTGTGCGCAACCAGTATCCCCATGTCCAGGTAGTCATCCCAACCACCTATGGTGTAGACTTGTCTAGGAAATGGCGAGGTTTTGGTATACATCCACACCAGTCTCTCCTCGATGACACTATACATGTCCTTAACCTGGAAATTATCAAGCTAAACACCTTCAGATGTGTTATCTGTCCTAGAATTGACAGGTATGTACACATGTGGGATAGTCGTGCACAAGAGATCAAGACCAAGTACCAGAGGTTAAGAGATGGTACTCATCCCTCCACCTGGACCCTCAAATCTGGTGCTGAGAACATAGCCCGGTGTATGATTAAGAATAAGTCACGACCTCAAACTAGCCTGGAGAGATCTGCATACCGAGCCAAATTCCCCAAGGGTCGCTACATACCATATTAAAGGTATGAAACTCATGTGTACACATAATGCATTTACACTAATAATTACTTCTGCTGGTCTTATTCACCTCACATTCAAGTCTAAAGCTTCCTTAAATTAACTCCTGACAAAGTCATATGATAATTAACACATCAAATCGAATCTCACATCTAGATACCTACGTTCAGTTCTATCTACTATTGTACCTTGCTAGGCACATTGCTGTTTGAACCTGCCTAACCCTTCACTGCCTACCAGGACGCTGTACTGCCGGGGATGCCCCCATCCGCCCTGCTCGCCAACCAGCATCAGACCTACATCCACCCATCAGTCTGTCAGCCGGCCTACACATCCTGTTCGTCGCCCTTAAACCAAGCTGCCCTGTGCGCCTAGTAAACCCCTATGAACGTTATCAACTGCAGTAAGGTAGGACCAGCCCTTTATTTTACTTAGCAGACCTATTATGTACAACCTATTAATGCTTCTTGCGAGGAACATGTAGAGTACTATAGGCTGCTTGTGTGAGTTAAATCGTTGGCCTCCTACAGACGATGTACATCACTACATTACCGGCACAGACGCACCACAGAAACTGTGTTACTTCTACTGTATTTATTCTCCTTCTCTCCGTGTATTATGTAATATGTCAAGATGCTAGCCCCCTATAGGCTAATTAGGAGAGTTAAAATGTTGGCACCCTGGAGTCTATAAATAACTTCTTGCTACTAACAAAGCCACATCACATATTATAGCACTATTTTTCATTATTTACCTATCCTGTCCCCCTCTGTGTATTGACTCAAAGTCATTGTATATAGATATATCTGAACTAGCATACCTGCCATTAGAGCAGTGTGAGTGTAGTATGTATTTAACGGTATTCACTCTGATTGCGAGTGAGGTCTGCGGAGCCCTCAACCTGCGTTTGGAGTTAACCCCCCCCCCCCCCCCCCCGAAATTGGGTATTGGCACGGGTGAGTTTCTCCCCGGCTGCTACTCTTCTCGGCCCTGGTATAGACACTCGGGTCGTGATATTCTACTGCTAAAACATGCACAATACAGACCCAATCATCAGAGCTACTAATTTGATTGATATGCAGAACTTCCTAAATAGCCTGAAAGGTGTAACCATTGTCAGCCTAAACGCCCGCAGTTTAAACAGGAAAAAGTTTGCCGATGTAAGATTAAGTCTGGATTGTGATATACTGTGTATTTGTGAGTCCTGGGCCGCTGCCGGCACTGATGACACTTTGTTTCACTGGGGTAACAAAAGAATTTTTCGCCATGACCGACCTGGCCGCACAGGAGGAGGCCTACTAACATATGTGGGGGACTTTCTAAGCCCATACTGCAGGGTAGAGCCAACATTACAGTTAATGACTGACAATATAGAAGTTCAAGCCATCGTGTTTGAGAAACCCACCTACCGTAATCTCATCATCTTAAATGTCTACAGACCACCCAACCCTAATTATGTACAGGCCTTTGACCAGTTACAAGCAATCATAGGCAACATAGATAGAGATCGTTATGAACTCTGGGTTGTTGGTGATACTAATGCTAATACGCGTGAACGCAACTCAGGCCCTGCTATAAGCCTTTTTGATTTATGTCGCGAGTCTAGCCTCAAACGCCAAATAGAAGACATTACTAGGCCTAATGAAAATAATCTAGCTGGAGGTACGTGCATTGATCATATAATAACAGATTGTGACATTGTCAGCCATAGTGGTGTACTAAGCTGCCTAATCTCTGATCATTTCCCTGTGTTCGCATGTAGAAAGAAAGGCAAAGAGGTTCGAGCTCCTACAACCTTTGTGGGTCGATCATACCGTAATTATGATAGGGATGATCTCCTGGAATACTTATCGTGTTTAGACTGGGATCCCTTTCACAGCACAGTCAACCCTGATGTGCAGTGGTTGTTCATATATGACGCAATCATCCAATATTTGGATATCTGCTGTCCGGTTAAGACAATTACTATTAAAAAGCAATCGGAGCCATGGGTCACCGCTGAGACAATTGAGTTAATAAATGATAGGTCAAACATGCTCAAGGAATATTTACACACTAATGACAGAGGGCTATTAAAATCAGTACGTAAAATGAAAAATAGGATTCAGAGACAACTAGAGAATGCCGAAGGGGATTATGTAATTACCACACTTGAACGTGCAGCACGGGACCCGTCCAAATTCTGGAGGGAGGTCGGCCATTTAATCAACCCAGTTACTAAAAATCTCACGATCCAACTTACTAACGAATTAACCGGGGAAATAATCCCCGTCGAAGAGACAGCTAATTATATAAACAGCTATTTTGCAAACATAGGCCAAGACTTATTCAGCAAGTTACCTCCTACAGGGCTACTTATACCTGATATGGATTTACAAAATGCTGCAGATGAACCTGACCTTGACCTTAACGAGCTCATTACGCACGACCATGTTGTATTGCTTTTAAAAAAGATAAATGTTGATAAATCTTGTGGTATAGAGGGCTTGAATACCAAGATCCTGAAAGATGCCTTGTTATTCCTGTCTCGTGAGTTAACAAAAATCTTTCGCAATTCTATCAATGAGGGGATTTTCCCCATATCATGGTCAAGAGGCCTGCTTGTCCCCATCCCCAAGAAGGGCAATTTAGGTAACATTAAGAACTGGAGACCAATAACCTTGCTCCCCCTACCGGGGAAACTTCTGGAAAAAATAATCCATAAGCTATTGTCTAATCACCTAGAAAATGAGGCCCTACTCTGCAAAACTCAATTTGGCTTTAGACAAAATAAAGGTACGAGTGATGCAGTCTTCAGTGTTGTAAAAGACTTATTTGATGCCCGTGATGACAAGCAGGTTACTGCCACATGCTTCATAGATTTTTGCAAAGCATTCGACAGTGTCCACCACCCCACCCTGATCAAAAAGATATGCGCTTTAAATATCCATCGCAAAATCAAGAAATGGTTAATGGAATATTTGGCACACCGCTCACACTGTACTATAGCTAACGGTAAAAAATCAGAAAGTACCCCTGTCCATTTTGGAGTTCCACAGGGTTCGATTTTAGGCCCTTTATTATTTATCCTATTCATAAACGACATGTCGGAATGTTTCCAAAATTGCAAATATACCATGTATGCCGACGACGTAGTTCTATATGTTAGCTCGGCAGACCCACAAGTAGCTCTAAGACTACTACAAGAGGATATAGACCGGGTTGGTGCGTGGTGCCTGTCCAATGGAATGACTGTAAATACCCAAAAAAGCATGTGCATGCTATTTGGCTCTGATGGTGCATTAAGAAATGCTAATGATCCTGAAATATTGCTTCATGGAAACACACTTCCTACCTGTACTACCTACCCCTATCTAGGTGTAGAGTTAGACCAGCGTCTAAGTCTAACGCCCCACATAAATAAAGTCAAGAAAGGTCTGGGCAACAAGGTATACAAACTGAGCAAGTTAAGGAAAAACATGACTAAGAAAATCAGTCTGGAAATATATAAGGTTATGATAGCTCCTACTTTAGAATATTGCTCTTTCTATACCGCCTGTGCCACCTCTAGCGAATTGCAAAAGTTACAGCGCATGCAAAACCATGCCCTGCGCATCTGCCTCCGCATTGGTATTAGAGGTACTAGTGTGAATGATCTCCATGAGCAAGCAGGGGTCCAGCTACTTGAACGCAGAAGAAAGTTGCAACTGCTGCAGATCATGTGGAAGAAGGCACAAAATGGGGAATCAATAGTACAGCTAAATATAAGGACACGAGGGGATTTAAAGATAAGATTCAAGAAAAGAAGGGCTAGGACATGTTTCTATCAGAAATCACCCTACTATAGAGGGGTTAGCCTATGGGACACTTTAGATAAGGATGTACAGAAATTAACCTCCCAAGACCTTTTTAAAGCCAAAATTGAAACGCTTCCACTAGAACTGCCTGCATAATAAACACTGCATCTTTCTTAACTGCATCTTTCTTAAAGTCCATCTACCTACTAGTGTTATACAATAAATTATATTCTCACTTTAATAATTATCTGCTGACATTATCAAACACCAAAGGAACTGCCACGATTGTTAAGCAACGCATGATGTCCACCGTCTCTAATTGTAAGGACTCTGCGGGTGCGATGAAAAACGTCCCATCACGGGACGATTCGTGCAAATAAAAATCTAATCTAATCTAACATGTATATAATGGATCCGCTGCAACTACATGCGTTTACCCCCCCCCCCCCCCTCCACACACACACCTAGATTAAAAGAGTATCAAATAATTCGTATTGATGACAACCCACAAGTCCCCGATATCGCTAAACCTCGTCCACGGTGATGAAGGATACCCAGCAAGTTGGATGGGAGGAAATGGGGAGGGGGTGCTTCAATAAAAATGGCCATTGGTCCAGTAAATTGACTGCATTTGTAGGAGGCCAGTCACTGAGCCCTCCGGTATTAATTGTCCCGCACCGGGGCCACATTAACATACTTTTATCCCCGACGCGAGCTCCTGATTTGTGTATAAAGTTCAAATTGAGCTGTCGTCCCTTCCTTTGGCCGCCCGATAATAAATGGCCAAACAATGAATGCCCCCGACCCCGGGTCGAGCCACCAGTGTTTTGGGCATGATAATAGCTTGGGGAAGGTGAGAGGGGGTCTATGGGAAAAGGGGGCAGAACTGGGCAACATGGGAGGGGACGGGGACTATGTGTTCAATTAACTGGAAAGAAAAGTAATATTTTATTGGGCCTATTAGGTTAGGTGACTGGCTGGACATAAAGCACACGTTACCAGTGGCAGTTGGGCCCGAACCCAGGAGCGTATTGCGGGGCAGGCAGCGTGGAGGGGTGTGGGGACCCTTTTGACTAGGGATATTAATCACACTTGACCTACAACGAAATGAACACCTCTGCTCCCGTACCCTATCCTACCTATATATAAAATGATCCTTTCATGTTCAAAGCTCTTCCAGTGAGCTTACGAGCTGAAATTGCCTCCCCTTTTAATGTTTACTAAACTATCAAGATGCCTATCTTACATATTTTCTGAGCTAAAACTAGTTTCAATAAACTCTGATTACATTCTTGAGTCATTGATACTAAGAACCCTCTCTCTTAAACCGTCGCTACACTGTTAATAGTTAGTGTAGGTACACAGTAGAATCGACTGTAGAGTTACAGAAGAATCTACTGTATCTACCTACAATAAACTGTACACCTACAGTATTATCTGATGTACACCTACAAAAATGGCAACCAACTTTTTACAGTGCATATCACTACGGTGTAGCTCAGGTAATCTCAAATCCAGACAGAATAACATAAATATTCCAGTCCTGGGGTAGGTAATAGGGTAGGTAATAGTTATAAAAGTTGTGAGTATACAAAATACCAACAGGACGCAATTAAAAAGATTCATAAGCCTGATACATGTACATGGTATACATCGTTTATTATCACTTCAGATATTATTTCCTGCTTTTTCTTCTTCTTCCTGCTTTTGACGCCCCACACACAATCATCAGCAACAACAAAAACTAGTTAACAGGAAACCTGCAGACAGATTACTTGGTGCGTGCGACATAAAGCTACATAGAGCAGATACTAGGGGTGGGGGCTGACCCTTGCCTGTGGTATTTCGTCGCTGGTAATCTACATATCAATCACGTGACGTTATCCATGAATACAAGAAAATGAAGCTGTCAATTCCTTTTTCTAACCCAAACGCCAGGCGAATGTCATACCACCCAGCCCCGTGTCTCGCAGGGAGGGCCTTTGAACCCCAGCACCCTACCCCCCTTTTCGTTGCGGTCACACTCAATAAAAATGCAAATGGTGCAATTTCGCCAAGACTGGTGTTAATGTCCATTTCATTCTCTTTGGCGGGGCGCTGTTGTTAATATCAATTTCCCCTGGATTGACGGGCACGTCAGTGGCAGCGGGGGGTCACGATAACACCCCTCCTACCTCCCCCCAATCCTATCTCCAGTGTAGACCCCTACCTCCCCACCCGATCCTCTCAGTTTCCTACCCCTTTAGCGGTAAGTGTGGATTGAGCAAAGCCAGTGGCACCGGCCTATCTGCTATAACGGTAGCGAGGGTGAAATCCAGACAAGAAATGGACACCGCCCCTCCTGCCGATTTAATTTGTACACTATTGTGGTGGTTATGACTGGGGTATTAGTCAAAGCCCTGTTCATTTCAGTTGCCTGATCCCCTGCTAACCCCTCCCCCCTGCCCAGAACACACACCCTGTTAGCCCCCAGGACCCCCAACTCCCCCCTATTTCTTTCTATGACCTCTCATGTCCGACATTGACACTCTAATCCATGGGGGATATTCCTGGCACCTCTCACTGTGGGAGTTAGAATAGGGGCGTAAAGTACTTAGCATACAAGCAACCCCTACCCCTCAAAACACAAAAAAAATGCCACTGGGAGCAGCAAGAGAGACCAGCAAAAGTGGGAGAAGAAAAAAAGATTTAATCCCCCCGCTCACAATAGCCAATCAGTGTGGGCTGGCTTAGTCATTGGGACATTGTAAATCACAAGATTTGGTGGAAGGATATTCACACGCGCCACGTAGGGCTTTACGACTAGGCGTGCACAGTGATTGCCAGGCTGAAATCACTCCTGCACACCTCCCCATATAGATACAGAGGCATAGCTCACCCCTATACCCCACCCCCAATACCAATTAAACATCCCCAAAGCCTAAACTATATAAATCAATTCAAATCAAATCACTCCCCCTGGCGAGTTTAATTTGCGATAGATTGTGCTCACAGGAAATTGGAGGATATATTTCTTCCTTCTTGGGGGCCCCTCTTTTTCTTTTTTAATTATTTCTGCCCCTTCTTCCTGGCGTGGTAGGGGATTGTGCCATCAGTCTTTTTGTAGCCCCTGCCAGCTTTATTGGCCATATTTCTTACACCCGGCCGGGCTGGCTAAACAGGTGAGCGGGGGGATTGAATGGGGAGGGTCCCTACCGGCTGGCATATTACTGTAAAATAAATCACGGCTGGGTTTCCACGGCTGGACAGGTCCTGTGTGTCGGGGTGGGCCTTACCTGGGCTGCGACTTAATTAAAGAACCCAGGTGTGGGTGTACAGATAACGTGTCCATACCCATCCCGGACATTACTGCCATTCATACACACACCCTTATAACTGAATCCTATAAGCCCCTCAGTAGCCACCCCCACCCCCCATCGCCTCCCAGCACACCCCCTTATACACATGACCGTAATAACCCCCAGATCATCCTCTGGCTTGCAATATACTACTAGTACTGCAGTCTATAGCTATACTATAAATCAACCCCAGCACTACTGTTTGTGTATACATTCTATGTCAATATTTCTGGACGCATACAAAATTAATTACAATATGATTTTAAAGGAGCAACAATAACAAACATAGGTCTATAATAATGAACTTCCTGTTCGGAACTGCCTTCCTAAAATTCATAACCGTCAAGTTTAATCCCCGTCACTGGTCTACGTGATTCAGTGCATGCATTGGATTGTGATTCAAATCAGGAAATTGGGGTGGGAGCATGTATAGTGACGGCTGAATGTGAATGGTTGGGATAACGTACTCATATAAGTACAACACATGTTTTGTCCCTTTAAAACGTCGCCTCAATAACACAATTACTAAGACTTGGCATGGGGTAGGCCTTACGGCGGAAGGTATTACACACATTGGGAAATTAACCCAGCGGGATATTTGAAGTTCTTGTCACATACACACCATTTCACAGCATGCTGTAGCATACTATACCTCTTAATAATAAAAACCGAGGACCTCTTAATAATAAAGTCGCTTTAATAATAATAATCTACCTCAGAGCTTAAGGCCTTAAAGGTCCCAGTACTGCCAACCCCCTACCGTGCCCCCCCCCCCCCCCCCCCACAGCACTCCCCAGTTCAGCATTCCAATATCCGCTTGGGTAATTATAATAATAACCTCCATCCTGGCCCATTATAAGCTGTCTTTTCATATTTGAAAAATAATGAATAATAATATAAAGGCGACAGCAGGGTGCGTGTGTATGTGTGTGTGTCTGAGAAAATGGTCGGGCGAGAAGGGGGGGGGGGGGCTAAATAGCAAAGTAGCCCAACCCTCCCAAATGAGCACACATGTAATGTTAATGACTTGGATACTAGATTAATTTGCGACTAAGACCTTACTCTGTCGTGCCTAGCGTCGCCCATGTAAACAAGCGCCTATAATTATAGCCTGTCGCGTTATTATCTCGGCCAGAGGCACTATTGGCAGGCTGAGGGGGGGGGGGGGGGTAGAGAGGGAGGCAGGGGGTCCAAAATCATTTACGTTTATAAGCTTGATTGGATGTCAATTACAAGTCGTGTACTCATTTCCGGTACATTGATCTCGCGGGACCTCATTACGCCGCGAGATCTGGCGCTACTTTCATGTTTTCACTAAACTCATACAGTGCCACTGATGGGGGAGCGCCATTTTGGATTTGCACGTATCACTCCACCATACTGCTCGTAATTATCACCACGAGCAACTCAGCGAGCAGCTCTCTCACAAAGAGGGAGAAGGCATGACAGCCAGCAAGCAATCTTGGTGACTGCAACATGGCGACCTCTATTCCCTCCAACACAAAGAATGCAAATCACAACACAACCGCCGCCATAATACCCCTCCCCTGCGCCACCCAGCCCCCACCAGCTAGACCTAGATTGTGTGGGGCGAAACGTTTCCTGATTTGATTGAATTCCTCGCTGCTAATACTACAAGACTGTATTGCCAGCTGCAGCAAGCAGTAAAGGATTGGCCAATAGCGTGACTAGCTAACCACCCTTCTGCTTCTTCACATTTTTTCCCTTTATTAGAAATTATATTCGGAGTATTATTACGGGCTTGTATAAGGGTAATTGCATCGTTGATTAAACAAGTAAAAGAACAAGGTAATTGAGGTATGCTTGAACAGATTGGACAGGTATGACGCTGATAGTGATATTAGGGGGTTGGCTATATAAACATAGTGGCTAAGGGGGGGGGGGGGCTTCCAATATCCCCATACAGGCTAATATACGGAGGTCTGGTAGCCTATATACCGTCTATTTATACTAAATGACAAAAAAAGAAAAGATAAAAAGATATAATTTGTTAATATAGATATATTGTTATCAAACATGACAAACACTATTAATTTGGCCGAAAACATGAAGAATATTGTTAGGTTATTATCTTATCTTCATGCGTATATTACATTATTTGCTCTGATAGAGTTTCTGAAGCCTACAAGCTACATCAGAGGGTATTACCAGAATTAAGGAAGTCAGGAGGCCAGCCTGAAGGTATTAAATAAGTTATTTTTCAAAATATAGGAATATTTAAGGATGTTCCCCGGTATATATGTTCCCTTCTCCAATATACACAGCCAAAAATTATTTTCTCATTTCAAGAAAATAAGTTAATAGCTCGGCTGGCGGACAAATGACTAGTTTTAAGATACATGTAATTATTTTTTCTTAAAACTAGTCATTTGTCCACCTGGCAAGTTGGTTTATCTTAGTTTCTTGAAATAAAAGAAAACTTTTTTTTGGTTGTGAATAATTGCTCCTGTGAACCCTTCCCATGTACAAAGACAAGATCAACCCACGTCTCTGACCTGTCAGGCAAACTCACCCCCAAAATAATTGCACTTTTATAATGAAATATGGGATACAGTCCTAGTAGTATAACAGTGCTGAGCACATGGAGGAGGAGCACAGAGATAAACTAATATTAGATGCAGATAAATCTGGGTCTGCCGTGGAGAGGTGGGCATTAATCAAGGCTGTAACACCCCAGTGCTGTAAATCACCCACAGGAGGAGGCCGCCTCATCATGTCTGCCCCCACCGCCGCTGGAGGCGCTGATAGCTGTCCTGATTATGACACGGCACGACCAGGTATTACCCTTGTCAATTAGGCTTGTCGATATCTCCCTGTAAGGGCCGCATAGTGCTTTAAAGTGCATTGTGGCCTTTGTTGTTAGGATGCATGAATGCAGGCCTGGAGAGGGGGTTACTCACCAGTACTGCATTTGTGACACGACCTGTGAAATAGGCCCCTTTCCCTGTGTGTGTCACAATTTTCATGCATCATGGGCACTATACGGTACTAGTCGCACATCCCGAAAGGTCCGATACATACAGAAATTTAATGAATTAATCATTCATCATGAAGACAAAGGGTACAGGACATTAGTCCACTATGCGGCCCATATAGGATAATGTCCTGAATAAGGGTTGAACCCCCTTAGAGTTGGACTAAGTTAAAGCATTGCCCTTGGTGTGGGTCTTGATGTACTCTTCCTTTGAGTTGGATAATTGAGTGGGGGTGGATCCCTGACCCGATCCCCGGGCCCCACGTCCTCCCCCCTTCTCCTTCCTTGAGCAGACCTCCCCTTCCATGAGCTGAACATGAGCTGCCCATGATATGGGGTGGCCCTCATGGATTCTGGCATTGAAGATCACTCCGACCCATGCCCTGGTGTGAGTCTTAACAACAGAGATGCCACTGTGTCATTGGCAAAAAGTAGGAAAACTTATAATTCTGGTTAATTTTCTGTAGGAAATTAACATAATCTGATACAGAAATTTCAGCGAAAAAGTAGAATTTCCTACAAAAGTAGGAGATGTGGCATCTCTGGCACAACCACAGTTGAGTAGCAGCTGAACCCAAACAGTCAACTCACTTGGCTTCAATTGTTCAAAACCATGCAACCATGAAGCTACTGACTTGGAAGCCAACTCCCACCATGTATCAATAGTTAAACCAGGGATCTACATCTATGTACGTCATTGGTTAAACTGAAGAGGCTGAGAAGAGAGTACATGGATTCCAGATCGTATACAGGAATCCAAACAGAGCCCACGTGGCAGTAAACGACGTCGACACCGACGTCAGGGAGCGACAAGTCAGTGGTCGGGGCGGATGGAGGGTCGGAGGGTCGGGAAGAGGGAGGAGGGTGGGGTAGAGAAGGGTGGGTGGGGGGTGGGTGGGGGGTGGGGTGGTGAGTGGATATTAGCGGCGAATAATTCGGCGATCGCTCCGTGCGCGGACGGCAGCTCGGGGGGCGATGCTAATATTGGGAGCGACGCGATAGCGCCGGCGTGATCTATTGCCGGCCACTCGACGCGGCCGACAAATAATACCCGAGTAATTTGCTGTAATTTCCCCTATATCATGTCACCGGCGAAACAAATTGGTCCTCTCGGCCGGTGATCGAGTGGGGGGCGACGACAACAAACATGTGTCAGGGGTGTGATTAATTCGGCCCGAGTAATTGATGTGCCGTGTATATTACATATAGAGATATACGAGGCCAGGATATGAGGAAGAGCACCCCCCCCCCCCCCCCCACACACACACCCCGTCCTCTCTGCACTATAGCCTGCCCACCACCACCCGCCCTCCCTTCCTCCAGTGGCAGTCTCCCGCGCCATCCGCGAGGCGGCAGCACCAGCGACTCGTGAGCTGCTCGCCCGCCCCGAAAAACTGGGGGGATTTAATTGAGATGGGCCTCCCCCCAGCTCTTATGCAATTAACGTAATGAATAGGATTATAACACAGAGGAATTTCCAATTAGTCGCTCTTGTCAATATCAGCGCGGGGAAAAAAGAGGCGAAGAGACATTTTCGGCCCAGGTTCCCTCTCTGCTCTCTCTCCATCCCTCTTGTCTTGTCCGTGAGCTGCTCAGTGAGTTGCTCGCCGTATGGTGTTGGTGTTGTTCCTACCAGCTCATTAATGTTTGGGGCAAGTTCACAAATTACATCACCGGCTATAGGGGGTGTGGCAAGTCTTTGGGTTGGGTAACGAAATATGACCCGGGCCATACTTTTCTATATGATTATTTATTTGTCAAAATTAGTAGCCGGGGGTTTGGGCGCGCAGTCTTGAAAGAGGTCTCACGATATATTGGACGTCATTTGTGACCGTTCCCTTTCTCATACACATTATACATGAGTATTAGCCTATTATATGCATGTACAATCCCTGTTCACATCTGATTGCATGGTACTGTGGGAACCCAGGAAAAGCGATCGGGTAATTTGCCATTACAACAACAACCAGGTTCCCATTTATGTAGATCAATTATGTCCTGATTATAGGCAAACGCCGACTCCCCAAGTACAAATGCCGAGTAACTAGACTAATCATATTAATTAGCAGACATAACTATATTTAGACCCAGGCTAGAACAACGGAAATTGGACATTTGAATTAGTTATGGCGCTATGCGCGCAAGTCGCTCTTGGAGTATCACCATACGCCATGCTAATGGCGTGATTCAAATTAGAAATCATGATTATATTGCAGCACAAATTAAATCCACTGCCATGTGCTGTACATCAAGTCGGAGATAATATGAATCAGGGGTCATCGTTCTCCCATCAGGGGACATTGAAAGGATGCTTTAACATAAAGATCACTTGGATAAATGCCTCGCATATCTCCATTTCCAATTCGTGAAAATGTTCCCTAAACAATATTGTATTACATTTATACAACCACATGGCTGAGGGGAGTACGTGTTGGGGAGTACGTGTTATCATCATGAGGCACATCCACAATAGTGGCTTAGTGGCTATCATTATGTAAACATTCTAAGCTGACACGTGTCCGTTTATATACTAATATGAAACTGAAACCTAGGATATTCCCTTACACATTACCATATATAGAGTTACAGTTTATAGATGTTTAGTGTCGATCATGTTGTGGCCGTTTAGAGGTTAAACTGGATAAACATTCTAAACTGCCATGTGTCAGTTGGAAATCATACAAACGTGACACTTAGGATATCCCCTTACACATTCCGATATAAAGTTACATTGTGGCACACCTGGTAGTTATCTTCCTCAGCAGGAGGAATGTCTCCTCCAGGGAAGTACCAAGTCATGTGTTAACAGGTAGGGTCAGACTTTCCTTAAAGCGGCCCTCTCACCACTAATCAGCTCTCTTTATTAGTCTAGAACGGTATTGCTACAACAGAGTGCCTTGGTGACAGTGTTACTTTAAACCACCGTACCAAACACAGAACGCCAACACTGTACAAAGATATGGTGTGACATACTTGAAATTTTACAATACTTGTCCGACCAAAGTTATCTGTGTCTATGCCCAGGCTGGTAAGCTTCTAGGGACGCCATACTGTTTAACCAACATGGTTCATTATATCATAATACAATAACCTTGCATCCAAGCATCCCTCCCCACACAAAGCCATAACATGCTCTCATTTTTTGCTCCACATTTGCTGATAATTCTCATAATTAATTAGCACTAAGCCACATGAGTGTGACAAAGACTGAGTAGTGGCCCTGATTCTCGTCTCTTTGCTGTAATCAAACTTTAATCCTTAGATCCCTCTTCTAATTATGATACGACTTAATCAGGCAGTCAACACGCGGCTGGTGATTATCTATTTAAAGCATTAAGGTGCATGCCATCCCTTTATAGTGTATTATTATCCTGTATCTCTACTCTCTTCTGGTACATTTTAGGAATTCTATTATAATGTTGCTGAAGGGCAGCTGGATACTTTTCAACTTCTATCACCGGCCTCCATTGTTTTTTTCCTGCATGTATCTGATCTTCAAACAGGGCTTTCCATTGTGTACTGGTATATTTATGAAGTTGATTAAACCAATTTGTCCTCTTTTGTCTTATTTGAGGGTTAGTTCTCTGATTAACATGAACTGTTTCATCCAAACCCATGCGTTGAGACCAAACAAAAGACTAGTTCCCCAATGCATGCCCAAAGTCTGAAACAGCAATGGGAAAGTGGTCTCTACACATAATACACACAGCTTTATACACGATATCGTATTGACCAAGGGATCAACACAAAAATGCAGTCATCCCAACATCAGGAAATGGAGCCATTAACTCGGCAGAAGTCAGCCTTGGGAAGTCCTAAAATCCCCCTTTGGTGGCCACACAGGCCCGCAAACTAGTTATCAGGGTGTGGTGGGAGGGCGGTATAAGTGTAGTGGGCATGTTGTGTTGGGTAAATGGTATGTTTGATCATGCCCAGCTGGTTCTACATGTGTGTACCCTAATGTTGGTGTACCTAATGGTGTGGATCACAGATCCCACTAAAATCCCACAAACTATGCCAATAACAACCAGGTCCTTAACGTTAGGCCCATGTGAGGAGCAAGCCAGAAAATAACCTGGATCTGAATGCTATTGAGGTATATACCACTTAATCAACATTAGCCTGCTGGAGGAATCCCTTTCTGCTTGGTATGATATTGTTAGGGATAAATGCAGCGAGAGCCAAATTGTTTTTAGGAGGGGAATTCCTCTTTAGTGTAATTGACATGAGAGCGGGTTGGGCGCAGCGTCCAAATGGGCTAAAGTGCTCAAAGCCCATGTGGGGATTCATTTAATGGAAGTTGTTAGTGGCACACAAATATTGTGAAGCAGCCATGGCGTCTGGCTTTGTGTCACAGATAAAATGTTTCTCTTGCACTAGTCAAACCTTGGTTACGTCTGAGCCCAAACCTTGCTTGATGACTATCCTATCATAAGTTATTTTTAAAGATGTAGACCTTATATATATATGGCACTTCTCCTCGAGATTTTCAGGTTCGGTCCGTATGGGCCCTGTGGACCTGCTGACCAGCCTTCGGCTGTGTTGGTTTTAAAACTATATCATCATCATCATCTCGAGATTTTGGAGATTTGAGTCCAGGTTCTTGATGGCAATCATAATATCATGCTCTTCAATACACGCATATGAGTTCTGTGGCATAGGCAATGTGTACGATTATCAGTTAACTCGTGTCACCTGTTTCACCTCATAGCACAAATTCTAGATAATTCAAAACGGAGGAGGCCATAAGCATGTCTACCCTCTCGCTCCCCACTCTCATTTCTCTTCCGAGATTCCTTCTCAATCATGTGAGCACAAATGAGGTCCACGCAGAGTGGGTTTGACAGAGAGGAGAGAGTGTGTGTGTGTGTGTGAGGGTGTGTGTGGGGTGGGATAAAGACCCAAACCTGGGCATTAGGGAGGTCTGCTGGGCCAACGTGTCTAATAGCGTATTAAGGACTAGTCACGTGGGCCTTAGTCACGCTCCAGGGCGCGCGCACCGACCTCAGAGAAGGCAGGGTCACTGAGTGCTTTATGGAGGTGTATGTGGATCCATAGCCGTGTTCAAGTCACCAATACTTATATAAATAATAAGTACATGGGTATTGTGTATCTGTACACTTGACGAAGATAAATTTAGGGGCCTGTAGCAAGTCTAGTGGACACATTTTACAAGGTTCTGATGAGGGTGAAGTGCTTTCAGCCTCTATAATACAAAATGTAGTATGTATATAATGTACTTATTACCAGATGGACTGAAACAAGTCTAGTAAGCCCAGTGGTGTAAGGTAGACAGACACTGTATTAGAATACACGGTCCTGGGTAAGTGATTAGGTAAAATCATTTTAGAGAAAATTAAATTAGGGATGCACCCAGAGCCTAGATCCATCATGGCCGGCTACAAGTGTACTGTTTTGTACACCTACATGCGATACAGATACACCTGCACGGGGATCCGCACGTCAGCATGGGGCCTGGGGGTGGCAAATTGGTTTTCTGTTTTGATTTAGGTAAGAGGCTGAGTAGTGAGTGGGGGGGGGGGGGGGGGGGTGGAGAGGTAGAGCAGGAAATTGTCTGGTTGCCAATATCATCAGGATTACAACTATGGGAGTAAGGGGAGGGGGAGGGGGGAGGGGGCTAAGCCTACCTGGGTCTTCGTGACCTATTCAGTTATCACGAAACAGGGATAGTGCCCCGAAATTGGTGCAAACCATAATTAGAAAATCCAATCAAGGCCTTTTGCTTTTGGTGGGGAGTCTTGGTGGTTCATTAGGGGGGGGACACCTGGATTGATGATTATGGATATGGGGTAGGTGCTGGAGGAAGGGCTGGAGAAGGCCACTAAGGGGGTAATCCCACTAATTCCCTACACGTGTCGTCGGTGCATGGCATGTAAAGATGACAGAAGCAGCAGAAATGGAGGGGGCAGGCAGCTTTCAATATAAAACCATGTAGTTAATTAATTAATTCCGCTATATTTAGTCCATATTTGTACAAGCCAGTACAGGGGTCGTTTCGTGGTGGTAGTCCCCTTTCTCAATGGGTGCAAGAAAAGCTGGGGTAATTGGAATGCAACGTGCAGGGGGGCGGAGAGCTTTTTGACGGGGGCTGTTTGCCTCTGCGTCCCGATCCCTCCCTCCCCCTCCCGTCTTGTAATCTGAACCCAATTAGCGATAATGCTGAAGATAAGGGGGGAGAGGCAGGGGCCGGGGCCCCGCCCGGACAGAGGGGCCTACATGGCCGCCACCCTCTGATCTTCTCTAATTAAACCAAAAACAAAGCACGAATTGCCTTAATGGAATCAAACACTTAATTGTGCCCAGAGTGCGGGCCCGCATGCCATGCCGCATCGCGAGAGCATCGGTTATCCACAGCCTTGGTTATCCATGGTGGTTGTTGGTATCTTTGATTTTGTTGCCGTTTTGTTGCTGTTATTGTTGGTGTTGTTGCTGTTGCTGCAGGTAGGAGATTGCGGTGTGGGTGATGTTGCAGGTGGTGTTGTATATATTGGGTGTTGTGGGGTGGGAATTGTGCAGGTGTTGCTATTCAAGCAACAATACTTTGGCAACAATACCAAAGTAAATAATGCACCATGAGGCAGCACTGTCCAGTAAAAGTTATCTCTATAAATGTCATCTTGATATCATCACAGGTCAGTTGAAAAAAAAACTCCTATTGCTTGAAGACCAATGTGGATGTGCTAATGGGGTTAGCCTCCTTGGGGGAACGTTCACAAATGGAGGTCATACATTTGTAAAGGCAAATATGCCCACAATAGTGACAGGACTCTTTAAGAAACTTGAAAAAAGTCCTAAAACAGGTCTGATTGTGTGTTCTGTAATGATGATACAGTATTTGTAAGTAATACCGGTGCTCGGATGTACCACGTTGTCAGGAGTAGGTGAGGGGGTAACCCAGGGCACGCATCTCTAAGATTTCAATTTAATTCAGCTCCTTGTCAGAGTAATGAAATAGTAATGAAAGGTGATCATAACTCATGATATGGAATAAGAGCAATACCCGTGTCACATCACTGATTCTGACTATAACCCAACAAGGCCCCCCAGTCACCACCCGACCCCTCACAATGCCACCCACCTAGCTCTCAAAGGGCAGCGTAGTGCTTTCATGCATCATCCCTTGGTCGTCATGATGCCTGGGAGCAACGATGGTGAGTGACTCGCCAGTACTGCACTCATGCATCATGCCGAGTCTACGGGGTTGATGCACTTCTGAAGTGTTGACATGATGCATGAATGTATTGTTAGCAACAGGGGGCTAACTGCATTAAATGCAGTATGCGGCATCTAAAGGGTTAAATCCCTCTGCCCCACACCCTCAACATTACTTCTTGTGAGCTGCGCAGGACCCGTTAAAATGCGGGAGCAGCTCGGGGGAGGAATGAGAAAGTGGTAAAAATGTCCAAACAGGAAAATTAATGAGGGCTATTCAAATGGAAGTAGTTGTGCTTGGCCCGTCTTTTAGGCCTGTCTTGATGCATGGTGTGGTGCGTCCCGAGTGAACTAGCCAAGATTTCTCTCTCCCCCCCCCCCCCACCCTCACTCACCCCCACCCCCAGCTACACCCTACCCATATTCCTTCCTCTAATGGCTTTGTCTCGCTTGACCTTCCTTGTTAAGACGGACAAAAAGATCTGCCCATTTACTAATGAGGTCTGACGAGCCCCTTTAATCATTTAATCAGACATTTAATTAATAGACCCCTGGTAGGGAGAGGGGAGACTGAGGGGGGGGGGGGGTTCTTTGGTGCAGGCAGGCTCTGTGGTGCTCCATCATATTACCCTACACCTCTGTCCCTTCATTTGTACATCATTAAGATATGATCCATCTTCAGGCAAAAAGGGCAGCATAATTCTATCACCTTATGTCCGTGATATCTTCATGAATGGATGAAGTATTCATGGTACACCCTCAGAAAAGTGAGAGTCATTGTCACTAAAACTACCCTCACCTGAGAGTCAGGCAGTGCCTGACCCTCAGGTGAGGGTAGTTTTAGCGACAATGACTCTCACTTTTCTGTGTGTGTACCTGGAGCCTACCCCTACATCAACAGAGGGAGTGTTGGTCCTTTCCATGTGTTTCCCTCTTCTAAAATGGCATGTTTATGGAGTTTGTGACTGTACAGCGGGTATATCGTCATAAGATTGTCAGGAGACTGTTATTATTGGTGTGCATCTCATGTCCTTACTGCCAATGTGGCAGGGGTACCACATGTATAAAGGGTGAAGACGAGAATTGGTGACGGTTTGGGTGTCAGGACATAGGCCCCCTAGGTGGTTGGTTGGTCGTGGGGGGGGGGGGGGTGTTGAAGATGAGGGGGGTTCTAGCTTGATCACGTCATTATTGGGGATCTGCAGAGAAGGCTAGGCCAGCTCTAGCTAAGTCTCGGCACATGTTTACACTCACTTGTCGCATCGGCCAACAGCAGGCCCACTTAATTCTGCGTTATAATGAGGTTCTCCCCTCAGTGCCAGCACCACCTCAGCACCACCACCACCAGCCAAGGCCACCACCACTGCCTACACCCTGTCCACTCCTAAGGAGGCTGAGACAGCATTATCTATACGGGACTAGCACATCCTGGTACCTGAGGTAGTCGGGGGCTAAACCCCATCTCCTTATCAGGCTAATCCCCTCTCCTCACACCTTGAACAAAGGGGCTGATAAGAAATTCTCCCATGATGCACTGCTCTAGAGTTGGGGGCCTAACCACAATGCATTGCTCTGAGCCAAGATGGCGGCCCCCATAGCCTAATGCACTAGACCCGTATACTAGTAGGCAGTCTGCAACACCGGGAGATTAATACACGGGATTCATTTCACCACAATGAGAGGATTTATCCCACCCTAGCATGGTCAAAAATGAATTATGAAGGATTGGGTTTGACAGGGGTCCCATCATGGTTACAAACTTAAGTGTTGTACCATCACTTGGAATTGTCAATAATGATGTGTTCTGTGTTGAGCATATTTCCCACAAAGTAGCATCAACCCAGTCATGATATGCAAATTTGCCATAAAATATACTATCATTGAGGAGACAGATATCCCCACAATATACACCAATTGCCCGCACCCCCTGCCCTGCTCATTAGTGCCAGATGGCGGCTCTAATTGGCACACACTGGGCATTAATTGAAGGCAGACAGACTAGGGCTGGGTCCTCTCTGGTGCATGTGGGTCTGTCTACCTGCATTAATTAATTGATCATGTATACAGCAATACACTCCTGTAGTATTATATGCTGCACTGCTCGCCAGGAGCATATAGACAGACTATAGCATAATCACATTGCTACCTGAGGGTTTTAAGTCTTGTAATTGGGGGCTTTAAGCCCTGGGCTCTTGGCAATAACCAATGTGCTAATGTGTTAATGTGCTGCATGTAATGGGTGTCATGTTACTCATCTATACTCAGTAAATGTGGCAACCAAGGGATAACATTAACACTGAGTCTGGGAGGTAGATGTATCATTGTGTGTGTCAAGTAAATGAGTGTGATCCTGTTCCAGACTTGAAGCAGTACCAAACAGTATGCTGGGGTGTGTTACAGAACGATCTGAATTTGAAGGGTTTTGTAACCGACCCCTGGAGACATGAATATGTGCAGTGTGTTCTCTGTAACAGCTGCACATGAAACATGTGAGAGGTGTGTTTCATGTTGTGTGATAATGCTGCCATTATGTTCCATGGATATGATGTGTCATGGGTCACGCAACACCACACAGTGTGTTATGAAACCAACATGGTGGGCATTCTGTAATATACCCAAGTTCTATCATTCTCAATTCCCTGACTAAGAGGGACATTCTGTGACAGAGGGAGTGATCAGAAGGCCTCTCTATGCGGTTCAAGTCTGTAACAGAGGCGTCAATCTCCCACATTATTCTTCTTGGTTATGACTCAAACACAGTTGCATGACCTAACATGAGATATCCAGCCCCGGATAAAGATGGCCGTATCTGTACAGAGACGGAAGTTACCTTATAGTAGAGTGGCACCATCTGACACTACAGGTTGGGGAAGAGAGGAGAGGGAGAGGGTGAGAGCATGCAGTCTCGGACTCCCAGCCCAATACAGTACCATGGTATGGGCTGGGCGCAGGGCTGCACTTCACCTTTGCACCACATTGGTGGCGCAAGACGTGTGTATTGGAGAGATCAAGGGGCTAATAAAGGTTGTTGGGGGATACTGTGCAATTAATAAATAAACTTGAAAGAAGTAATTAAAAGATGTATGTGTATTGGAATGGGATGGTAGACTGCTCCCAGGCTATCGAACTGGTAGGATAGACGCTGGCCGAGGCTGGGGTGACAGCGTTAGCAGCCACAGGTCTGGACAAGGTCTAGCCACCATCAGCACAGCCCTCCAACCCTGCATCACACCCACCGCCCGATGTGAGCGAACGGTCATTAGCCCATTTCCCCTCGGTCCTGCTGGACTTTTCTGGCAATCACTTTTTTCTCTCTGCCAGCCTCCGCTTCTCCTCCCCTCTCAGTCCCCGCTGTTTTTCAGCCTATATTTCAATTACGTTTAACCCGAGAACCGTCTTGGAAAACGCCGCCCAAAATTCAATCCTCGTGTTAATTGGATTTTTCATGCTGAGTGGTGTGGGTGGATTTCAGAGGGGGTAGGGGAGAAAACTAACGATTTGTATTTAAAAGATTGGGGATGTGTGTATGTATCTAACCTTTTCTACATGTGTAGATTACAACTATACTGGGGGATTTGTGTTCATTATATCACCAGGGGTTGGTCATGGGTGTGTGGGTGTGGCTGTAGGGAGGGGTGGGTGGGGGGGGGGGGGGAGGGTGAAAAAGAAATAATGAGTTAGACGAGGCCTCCAACTAATGAAGTGCGAATCCGTATACCTCCGATGACATAACAACGTCCAATTAACCCACCTAGGGCCAATTAATCTGTACCAATTAAGCAGCCAATTATCGGCCCGTCTTATGACTAGTGATGGCAGCGCCACCTATGTCAATAGCACGACAGACGGCGAGGGGGCGGGGTGGGGGAGGGGGCACCTCACAAACCCTTATTATTATAATAGAGCCAATTTAAAATTCTACCAATGGATCTTTGATAATAGACAAGCCCCATGGGAGGATATTAGTACTTTTTACACCTCGTTAATATCTGAATGGCATAGTATGGAA